>PVJL010002925.1:113647-130549 GCA_004026885.1 Lyroderma lyra
GAAGCCTTAAGCCACTACACCATCAGGGAACTCCTTTAATTTTTGCCATTTTAATTATGATATGTCTCTGTGTGTTCCTGTTTGGGATCATCTCGTTTGGAACTCTGTGCTTCCTGGGCTTATATATCTATTTCCTTCACCAGGTTAGGAAAACTTTCAGTCATTATTTCTTCAAATAATTTCTTGATCCCTTGCTTTTCCCCTGTCCCTTCTGGTAGACCTATGATTTGAATATTTTTATGTTTAATATTGTCCCAGAGGAATCTCAAACCAGTCTCACTTTTTTGTTTCTTCTTTCTGTCTGTTCTGGATGGGTGTTTCCTGCTGGCTTTTCCTGCAAATCACTGCTTTGTGCTTCTATTTTATGTAGTTTGGTGACTTTTATTCTATTCTTTATTTCAGTTAATGTAGTCATTATCTCTCTCTGGTCCTTTATAATGGTTTGTAAGTCTTCTTTAATGCTTGCTATCTCTCTTTGAAGTTATCATTCAATTCCTTCAGCATTTTTTTTTTTTTTTTTTGCTTTTTGGTATGTGGGTAGCTCCCTGACTGGGAATCGAACCCAGGCCGCAGCACTGACAGCGCCAACACTGAAGCCTTAAGCCACTACACCATCAGGGAACTCCCCCTTCAGCATTTTTATAATCATTGCTTTGAGCTCTGTTTCTGATGAATCATCTGTCCCCATCTCTTTCACTTTTTGTCTGTTGTTCAGATTTATTTTGAGCTCCTTTTCTCTGGTTTCTCATTTTAGCAGCCTCTCTGGACCCTCACTGCTGCAGTTTTTTTGGTGTTCGCTGCTGATACAAGGCAGGCAGAGGCCTGCGGGGGAGGGGTGTTGGTGGCTTCATTTTCTTCCTAGTGTTGCACGGGTCATGCAGGGAGTTTGGGCATGATTGCACCTTTCTGTTCTCGGTTTGTCTCATGCATGGATTCTGCCTTGAGCCTTGGGATCAGTCTTGCATGCTGGTCTTTGAGACAGTGCTGGTTGTGGGCTGAGGGACGTGCACACAGCTTTCTCTCTCCTTCTTCCCAGCCTGAGTGTTCCCACTGCGGCTCCTCACTGCCTGGTCACTCCCCGTCCTCTGGGAACCAGAGTGAAGTGCAGCCACTGCATTTTGCAGACTGATCTGCATCTCCTGGGGCCAAAGTGAGGTGGTTGTGGTGTCTCACACCTCACCTATGGGCCTCCTTTCCTCTGTCCCTCTGACTGAGTGAAGCCCAGAGTGCTCTACCACCATCTTCTTCCACCTCCCTCCCCCAGAGATAGAGTTCCAAGTGGGGAACCATATGCAGCAGTGTCTTTGCAATCCCCTTTATTTCTCTTTTGTTTAAACTTCTGCCCACCTGCAGGTACCTTAATGTGACGAGTGGGTTTCTTAGCTGTGATTGTGCGTTGTGTAGAGAGTCCCTGGTTGAGTTATAGATGTTTGATTAGTTATAATATCCAGAGGAGTTTTTTAGAGGGCCCTCTCACACTGCCATTTTGTTGTTACTTACCTTCCCAATTTTCTTTTAATTTTGTTTCAAGTGTTTTTGTTAATAAAGAAGATTTAAAATTTTAGTCTATCTACAGACCATTTCCTTTATTTTGTGTATGTTTAGTGTAATGCTTAAAAATACTTTCTCTACCACAAAATAATAAAAATGTTCCCTTACATGTTCTTATAATTCTTTTATAAATTTAATCCAATTATCATTATAATCTATCTGAATGTTATGTTTGTGTGTTGTGTGATGTAGGGACCAACCCTTTCCCCTCACTTGGATAGTCCATTGTCCCAACACTGTTCATTGAAAAATACAGTATTTTTTTCACCATTATAATATGCTGTATTTTCATTATACATAGGTTTATTTGAGGATTTCCTATTTTGTTCTCCAGAGGCATTTGTCAATTTCTGAGATAGTACCATACAATTTTAATACTTATAGTTTTGTCATTTTGATTCAATAAAGCAATCCACTCCTTCTGCCCTTTTCCTCAAATTTGTTCTTTTAAATCAATGGTTCTCAAGGAGACACTTTTGACCACCAGGGGACATTTGGCACTGTCATTTGACATTGAGCCTCTAGGAAGCAGTTTTAGTGGTCATAACAGGGAGGGGATGGCTGCTGGTATTTGATGGGTAGAGGCTAGGGGTGCTGCTAAAATCTTACTATGTACAGGACAGCCCCCTACAACAAAGATTCATCTGGCCCATAATGTCAATAATGGCAAGGATCAGAAACCCTCTTGTAGATTAACTTTGTTTCAATTTGGCAAGATCCAAAATAAATACCATATTTTGCCACGTGTAATGTGTTCCCATGTATAATGTACACCCATGTTTTTGGCCCAGATTGCCAGGGAAAAAAGTCTTTTGTTTTAATTTTTAATTCAAATTTTTATTTGTTTATATTCAGGTACTTGTGTTTTGTATTATAAAGGAATTTTAGCATTTATTTTTTAACATTCAACATTATGGTATAAGAAATTTTATGTAACAAATAATTACAAAATAGTTATTGATTTCTAGAGTTACACTTTTAACTCATAAGCATAAATAAAATAATTAAAAACATTTCTATAGATATGGAATTAGTTCTACCCATGTATAATGTGCATTCTTATTTTTCCCTCACAAATTTGGGCAAAAATTTGCACATTATACATGGCAAAATATGGTACAATTTGCATTTTGAATGGCATTGCATTAACTTCATGTGTTTACTTTGGCAGAATGATAATAGTGTGTCTTCCCACTGAGGGACCTTCAATTCTGTAATAACAATATATGACTCCTTAAAAATCAGTGTATTATGTAAAAGTACTCAGTACAATCTATAAGGTTTATTGAGAAGTGGGTTTAGGGACCACACTAAAAACCTTTTCCATAACACATTTTTTAAAAAGATAAGTATCTAATTAAAACTTTAACACAGTCTTGCACATGGTAAATGGTTAAGACATATAAGTACTATGACAAATATAAGCATCTCACCTTGAAAAAGAACTGAAGTTTACCTGTAGAAGTGAGTGTCAGAAGGATTGCAGCTTGTGAGTTATTATAAAGTGGAAGGAGGATTATCTGAAATATGATGGAATGTGTTAACATCAGATGTGGATGGGTGTGACTCATTGCCCTCAGTTTGGCATGGGAGCTAAACAACATAGTCAAGCTATCTTAGCCATTGGGACATGATCTTTGGGACATAACTTTGAAATACAGCTTTTTGGAGACATGTATTTATAATAGTTATTTTATAGAAATTGAACTATTTATCCACAGTATAGACTTGTTCTTCACTTAACTTCTGTATTACTCCTGGAAGTTCATTTGTGACTTTCTCATCTGCACTCTTGGCTTTGCCAGACAGTGGCATGGAAGTTGTAGTGATAACTGAACCCATTAAACCAGCTGCTAAAAGCTGCCACTTGTACAGGATTTCCTTGTTTTTCATTAAGCTCTTTTTAAAAATAATTTTTTTATTTTTTAATTATAGTTGACATACAATATTATATTAGTTTCCAGTATACAACATAATAATCAGACATTTATATAACTTACAAAGTGATCAGCCTGATAAATCTAGTACCTATCTGACATCATACACTGTTATTACAATATTATTGACTACATTCCCTATGCTATACTTTACACCTTCATGACTATTTTGTACCTACCAATTTGTAACTCTTTATCCCTTTACCTTTTTCATCCATCCCCAATACCCCTCCCATCTGGCAACTATCAAAATGTTTTCTGTATCTATGAGTTTGTTTCTGTCCCTTTCATTTATTTTGTTTTTTAAATTCCACATACAAGTGAAATCATATGATGTTTGTCTTTCTTTGTTTGACTTATTTCACTTTACACGATACCCTCTATGTCCATCCATGTTGTTGCAGATAGCAATATTTCATTCTTTTTATATGACTGAGTAATATTTCATTGTATATATGTACCACTTCTTTTTTCCTTTTTTTTTTTTTTTTTCTTTTCTTTTTGGTATGTGGGTAGCTCCCTGGCTGGGAACCACCACTTCTTTTTTATCCATTTATCTATTGATGGACACTTAGGTTGCTTTCATATCTTGACTATTGTAAAGCTGCAATGAGTATAGAAATGCTTATGTCTTCTTGAATTAATGTTTTGAGTTTCTTCAAATAAATACCTGGAAGTGACAAGACTGGGTCCTTCTTTTTCTCTTGTTATAACCTTTGTTTTAAAGTCTATTTTGTCTTATGTAAGTATTGCTGCCTCAGCTGTTTCCATTTTTCATGAAATACTTTTTTCCATTATTTTACTTGCAGTCTGCGTATTTTTTTTATCTGAAGCGAGTCTCTGGTAGGCATCATATGTAAGGGTCTTGTTTTCTTAACCATTCAGGCTCCCTATGTCTTTTGAATGAAGCATTTAACCATTTCACATTTAAGGTAATTATTATGTAGCTATTGACATTTTATTATTCATATTTTTTATCTTCTTCTTCTTAAGAATGTCCCTTTATTACTTATAATACTGGGTTAGTGCTGATGAACTCTTTTAGCTTTTTCTTGTTGAGAAGCTCTTTATCTGTCTTGGATTCTAAATGGGTAGAATAACCTTGGTTGTAGGTTCTTGCTTTTCATCACTTTAAATATATCCTGCCAATCCCTTTGGGCCTACAAAGTTTCTGTTGAGAAATCAGCTGACAGTCTTATGGAAGCTCCCTTGGAGATAACTAACTGCTTTTCTTTTGCTCCTTTCAAGATTCTCTCTTCATCATTAACCTTCGGCATATTAATTATAATGTGTGTTGGTGTGGGCCTGTTTGGGTTCATCTTGTTTGGAACTCTCTGTGCTTCCTGGACTTGTAGGTCTATTTCCTTTGCCTGATTAGAAAAGTTATCCATCATTACTTCTTCAAATAGGTTTTAAATTTCTTGTTCTCTCTCTTCTTCTTCTAATACCCCAAAGATGTGAATGTGGGTGCACTTGATATTGTCCCAGAGGCCTTTTAAGCCATCCTCAACATTTTTGGATTCTTTTGTTTTGTTTTGTTTTTTGTTCTTATTGAGTGGTTACTTCTCTTCCAAAATGTTGAGTTGATTCTCTGCTTCATCTAATCTACTGTTGATTCCCTCTAATGTATTTTTCATTTCAGTTATTGTATTCTTTATTTCTGACTGTTCTTTTTTATGTTTTTCTCTCCCCATTTTTATGTTTTCTATCTCTTTAACTTCTCACTAAGATCATTGAGCATCTTTATAATCAGTGTTTCCAACTCTGTGCCTGGTAGATAGCTTGTCTCCATTTTGTTTAGTTCTTTTTCTGGAGTTTTGTTCTGTTCTTTCATTTGGAACATGTTTCTTTGTCTCCTTATTTTGGCTGCCTTCCTATATTATGTATTAGGTAGAGCTTCTATGTCTTTCAACCTTAGTAGAGTGATCTCCTATAATAGGTGTCCTGTGGGGCTGAGTGGCAGTCTCCCTGGTCACCTGAGCTGGATGGTCTAGGTGTGTCTCTTGTGTGGGTTGTGTCTCTCCTGTTGTATTTTGAGCCTTGATTGCTATTTGCACATCAGTGGGGAAGATTGACTCTTAGGTCATGACTACAGTGGAGGAGCTGTTGTGCAAGGGCTGACCCCATGGAGCAAGATTCACTTTAGCAGGGCCCTGGTACCTTCCAAGGCTGTCCTTTGGGTGTGTTGTTTGTGAAGGTGGTTGGGTGGTATTCTGGTGTGGTCTGAAGCTGACTTCCAGGTGTGTTAATTCTGGGCCTCTTAGGAGGGGCTCTGGTGCAGGCCAAGGTCAACTGCTGCCTATGCCCTGCCCAGGGCTGCTTGGTAAGAGCTATAAAATGATCTGCAGATGATTGTGCTGGATTCGTAGGTGCCTGGGAGAAGTTAAGCTGCAAATTGAGGCCAGCTGCCACTAGTGCCAAGCTTGGGGCTGCTTAACAGGAAGTATGGGGAAAGACAAGGGCAGATACTGCTTGTTTGGAGTTTGTGAACCTTTGAGAGATTTTAGAAAAGTCTGCAGCATGAGCCAAGGCAGGATGTTTGTATGGAAAAACCACTGGAATCAGCTTAAATGGGGTAAAATTTGGGTGGAGCAGGGTCTCAGGGAATGACCAGGATAGGGTAAATAGTGTTAGCTCAATTAATGGAGAGATATTGTGCCTGCCTAAGTCTACATGCTGGGTAAGGGGAGGGCTCTGCAGAGGAACAATGGCTTCTGTTTGGGAGAAAGATGCCCCTCTAGCTCTTGTCCTGAAGCCAGACAATTCATTTCCGCCCTGTATGTTTCTGGTGCCTTTTGAGCTGCTGCCCCGTTGCTTGAGCTCAGAACAAGTGGGTTCATCAGTGAGTAAATTCATACGTGGACCCTTAAGAGGAACATCTGGGACCCCAGCAGCCCTTCTCCAGAGCCACAGTCTCCACTGGTTTTCAGAGCCAGATGTTGTGGAGACTTCTTTTCCTGACCCTGGAACCTTGGGCTGGGGACCCTGGTGTGGGGCTGGTACCCCTTGTTCCTAAGGGGGAACCTCCATGTTTGAGATATCTCTCCTGATGTTTAACCACCACATGTTGGCGTGGTACCAGCCCATTCTATGTCTCTTCCCTCATACCAGTTGGAAGTGACTCTTCTGTATATTCTTAGTTACAGGACTCTGTTCATCTAGACTTTAGGTGATTCTCAATGATGGCTGTTCTATAGTTTAGTTGTAATTTTGATGTGGTTGTGAAGGGAGGCTAGCACAACATTTACCTACCCTGCTATCTTGACTGGATTTCATTATGCTCTTCATAGATAGTGCTTTTTCAATAATTATTGGAAGGGTGTTCATGGCTGTTGTTTGTGTGCACTTGTACATCTGTCTTCCTACATGGCTGAGTTTAGCTAGGTGCAATTTTCTATGTTCACCTAGCATTTCTGCAGAGGACATCACGTTTTAGCAAATGGGAAATTTGAATTTTCTTCTAATTATTCTATAATATATCAACAAAGTTGGAATTAGTTTACATTTTCAAAGCAAGAGTTACAGCAGAACTATATTTTCTTTTGCAAAATGTGAAATTGCTGTATTTTAAAATGAAGTGTATTTTATATTATTATAAATTACATATGAAATTTTGTATGTTCATTACAAAAATACGAAATACAGAAAATACAACATAGTCATGAAGAAAAATAATCTATAATTCTACTACCAAGAAATAATTATGACTTCAATTTTGGCATATTTCCTTCCAACTTTCTTTACAATGCTTATGTTTACATAGTTGAGCTCATACTATATGCACAGTTTTACACCCTGCTTTTTTTCACTGAACATAAGCAATTTCTACTTTAATATTTTTTTATGCCATGAATTTAATGGCTATGAAATAGTCCATTAATAAGTAAAATAAATCTTAACTACTGTACAACATTTAGTTGGTAAATTACTAACTTTTCACTATATATACATGGTTCAACAAATATTTTTGTACAAAAGACTTCTCCATTTGTATGTTTTTTAAGTATGAATTACAAGATTTGAAAATGCTAATGCAAGTGGTAAAGCATTAAGAATCTTGAGTGTTCTCTAAAACTTTTAAAAGGTTGTATTAATTTACACTGCCTGTTGAGTTGGGGTGTGCTAGTTGATCTCTGATTCATTGGCATTGAGTATTTGCATTAAGTTGTTTTACTACTATCATAGATGAAAAATCATACCTCAGTTTTTAAATTCACATATTTTGAAGTCTCCAACAGTCTATTATTTTTACTTTTTGTTCATGATTTCTTTTCTGGCTGTTCTAAGAGAGGGGTTATTAATGTTATTTTTATTAAAGTTATGAGCTTTTCATATATTTTATGAATTAAAGAGATTAACCTGTATGGGCCCTTTGTTTTCTTCTGGTGTTCCCTGACCTGTCAAAGTCCAGACCCAAAGACTATCACTCTGAAAATCCTCCAGAAAATATCTGTCACATCCTGGCGCCACTTGGCAAGCAAAACCCTAATTCTTGTGTAACCCATTGACCTTCTTTCCTGCTAGAATACTCACTGCTGAGCTGTGCCAGAGGAAAATGTGGTGGTCAGGGTCACAAAAAATTAACAGTTGGTGGTGCCACATGAGTTAGTACTTTTTGTGGTGATCACTTTGTAAGTTTATAAATGTTTAATTACTATGTTGTACATCTGAAACTAATGTAATATTTTATGTCAAGTATAATTAAAAATAAATTTTAAAAAACTATACAGTTGGTACCTCAGCTGTCCAGTGCTACTCCGTGTCCTCGCACAGGTCCCTACCATATTCTTAAACACCTATTTCACGTGTTCACTCTTCTCTCTTCCTCTCAGCTCCCACCACCCATTTCCCTTCTCTTGCAGGGGAATGTCTTACCTTATAATTCACTGAGAAATCAGATCCATCAATCTGAATCTGTCTCAGTTTTCCTCCCTGTGTCCCACCAACTTGTCAGCAGCTCCTCATGCTTATTGCCTTCTTCACGGAAGAAGGGAACAACAGGATCTCTCTTCTGCTGTCCCTGGCCATGAAGCCCACCCCTTCAGGCTCCTCAGTGACACTGCCTGATCAATTCTCTCCCTCTTACTGGTATTCCTCCCGTCTTCTGATGCCTTATTTCAAATCTCCTACTCCGTTCCCAGTCTTTCCCTATTCCCACTTCTCACCCCAAATCTTTATTATATAGATTGTTTTATGCTTTTCCTGCTAATTTCTTCTTTTCCTCCTACCCAACCTGTCTATATCTTTCTCTGCCCAATTTACATGGATATTTATACATTGTTGTGGTAATAGATTGACTTGATGTTTCTGTGAAACAATTTGGCAATAAATAACAAGGCTAAAGCATGGCCCTTTGGTCACTCCTTTGTCAGATAAACACCTTACTATTTTGATGTGCATCCTTCTAAACCTTTGCTCTCTATTTACACACTAACAAACACATACACTCAGAATAGGTAAAGTTAATTTTTTTACATAAAAAGTGTCATATCGTTTACATTCTGCAGCATGCTGCTTTTAATCAACAATATAGCTTATCAATCGACCCATATTAACATGTAGAGCTACCTTCTCCTTTTAACTTCTGCATAGTATTTTATTAAATTGATATGCCACTTTTTAGATTGATGAACCTTTGTTTTCTATTTTCCATTATTACAAAGAGTTCTACAATAAACATCTTTCTATAATATATACCTACTCATAAATATGTACAAATGATTTGTTACTACATACTTATCTAGAAATGGAACTTCTGGTCACATTTTTTTGCCACATATATTATTTATTTATTTTTAAATTTTAATTAAAAAAATTTAATAGAAATTACATCCACATGGCAAAAAAATTTAAATTCAACAAAAGATGTGTGCAATGAAAATCTTTCCCTCAGAACTGTCTTCTAGATTTCCAGTTCTCTTCCCTAGAAGCAATCATTATTGTTAGTTTCTTGGGTAACATAAATACTGTTTTGTGGTATTAATACATTCTGTTATGTACTTTTTTTATGTTAAGACAATCTCAAACATACAGAAAAGCTGAAAATACAGTATAAAAACCTATTTTTTCCTGAATTATTTTAGAGCAAGTAGCTGAAATGAGGCCATATCACCCTTGAATACTTTAGCTGTATTTACTACCAACAAGATCATTCTGTATAACCATAATATAGTCATTGATATCAGGAAATTAACACTGTTACAGTGCTACCACCTAATCTGAGACCCTATTTAAGTTTTGTTAATTGTCCTAATACTGTATTTCGTAGGCAAAAATCCAGTTTGGAATCACATGTTGTATTTAATCACATGTCTCTTAATCTCCTTCAATCTGGAAGAGTTTCTCAGTCTTTCCTTGACTTTTATGGTGTAAATACTTTTGAAGATTACAGACCAGTTATATTGTAGAATGTTCATAAATTTGAGTGGGTCTGCTATTTTCTCATGGTTGGATTCAGGATACCTGTGGCAGGAATATCACACTATGTTCTTCTCATTGCATCTTCTCAGTTGGTACATGATTTCAATTTGTACCATTACTGACAAGGTTCACGTTCATCACTTGATTAGAAGGTGTCTGTCAAGCTTCTCTACTGTAAAAATTACTTTATTTCCTTCAGTAATTAGTATTTTGTGGGGAGATAACTACAAAACTGTGTCAATATTCTATTACTCCCTACGTAATTAATTCATATCAATATGAACTCATGGTTTTCTATTTTATTCAACTGGTTATTTTATATTAACTTTGATATGTATTTTGAAGCTCAATTTGTCACCTATTTAACCAGTGGAATTCCAGCTTTTGTGCCCAATTGTCATGTCGCCATCATCCTTTGAACATTCTTTTTAGTGAAGTATGGTATTTAGAAGCCAAGCTCTGGGTGCTAGGTGTTCTCATTGTTATTGGAATGTTACTGCTCCCAAACCATTTCAGTATGAAAATTCAGGAACATATGCCTATGTTCACATATACACTTAAACATATTCATTTTTAAACCCCTATAATCTATCTATCTATCTATCATCTGTCTATCATCAATCATCTATCTATTAATCATACATTGTCTATCTGTTGAAAACCTTGATTTCACACAGAGCTCTTTAATTCCAACCCCAAATCTCAGGGTTTATTCTAGTTTTCTTATTTTCTATATTTCTTACTTGCTTCTCAGTGAGAACTTGGGTTTCCATTCTCCTTAGTGGATTTACTTATTTGAGCAAAACCCCTGTGTATAACAAATTTTCCATTACCACCTCTTGTGTGTATATCCCCTACACACCTCTCTTAGACTCTGACATCCCACACCAGACGGCCTCCCTTCGTGGACTTCTTCTTCAACCTGCTTAGGTTCTGACATTTCTTTTTGGTCATTGTAGCTCCTGCTGCACACCTGTACCCATTATGCATGCTTACCTTGCTTTAGGTCTAAATTATTCAGGAATTGCCTGGTAGAGAAGACGAAAAATGAACCTTGTTTTAAAAAATTATTTTATTACTAATTTTGAAATCACAATTATGTATACACCTTTATTTTTAGGAGTGGAACATTAAAGGTAAGATTAAAGGCTCTTTTGACTGTTACGCCCAATTCTACTCTGCTTACTCTCTCTCCAGAAGTAACCAACTATTATTAGTTTGATGTGTATATGCTTGTAAACTTAAAAAAAATTTTTTTACATTTCTATATCTGTTCTTTTCCCCAAAATATACACATTAACTTTTAAAATTTTACTCTCCATTTTAAGAAAAGTTACTGAGACAAGAACACTTAGAGTTTGGTGGAAAATTTCCTCTTCCTTGAACAAGTCTCACTGGTAGCATTAGTCAGGATTCTTGTTTCCCAGTTACAGAAATTCAACTCAAAGTGGTTTAGGCAAAAAAGAAAATGTATTGGCTCATATAATTGGGAAATTCAAAGTAAAGGAACGCTGGGCATATAGCAAGGACACAGGACACGTAATCGTGTGCATCTAGGCTAGCAGTTGGTGCAAGTCCACCCAGAATAGTGGGAGTAAAAGCATCAGCAGTAGCAAGATATCCTCCTACTGACAGTACACAATCACGTGAGGAAGAATGTGGTAAACATTTATCTAGAAGTGATTTTGCAAATTCTAGCTACTATCCCACAGAACAAGTTTTAGTTTGCTGAGTCAGGCTACCACGTTATGCAATTCTAGGTGACAAATCAAAGGGTTGGGTTCCCAGCTTTGTCCAGGAGCATTTCCCTGCAAATAGAACAAAGAAACTATAGATGAAATGTTAATATTTTACGTCTTGGAACATAGTATTCTGTTCAAAGAGAAAACATTTAAGGAAGAAAATGCCCAGATTCAGGACCTTAACCTGTGTCGTTAGGACACTGTCTTTCTCCATCTCTTGGTTCTACTCTGTGTTGTAATTCTCAGTCAGTGATGGTCAGGGTGGTCAGTAGTTAGGCTTACATTCTGCTAGAATTGCAAATTTCCTTATAGCCCCAACATAAATCCCAGGATTCCCTCTCATTGGTTTGGCTTGGGTCATAAGCCTATCCCTGAACCAATCATTATGAACAAGGGGTAGAAATTAATATCTATTTTCTCCTCTTTTTCATAATGAAAAAAAATTTTCATTAGGCATATCATTGCTCAGATTAAAGGGATCATTTTCCAGGCTCCCTTCAGTCTATATTTTGCCCTAAATTCGGTAATGGCCTGTTAGCAGAAGTCATTACACAACTTAACAATTCACAACTCTAAAGGAAAGGAAGGAGTTCCCTGGCAGTGTAGTGGCTTAAGGCTTCGGCGCTGGCGCTGTCAGCGCTGCGGCCTGGGTTCGATTCCCAGCCAGGGAGCTACCCACATACCAAAAAGCAAAAAAAAAAAAAATAATAAAGGAAAGGAATATGTCTCCTTTTCCCTGTTTTTCCCTTTCTGTTGGTGGGAATGAGGACCTGATAATGAGTCATAGTGGACCACGTGAACAAGGGCAACACTTAGAGATGGTAAGGCAACATTGTCTAAGGGGCCAGGATTCCTGACATCTTGGAGCTACCATGGACTGTTTAGGCTCAAACTACTCCAGAGAGAGAAATAACTATCCATCTTAACTAAACTACAAACTGATACTTTAGATACTTGTTTGTAACCCAATTTATTTGTGACCTATGCAATGGATAAGTGTTGGTTAGAGTAGGTAATTGACCTTCTTTATCTGCTCATCTAATTTATTCGTGCCGTTGAGAATGCTTCCACTTGCCACTCCTACTTGCAATTTTGGATTCTCTCATATTATAGGCACAGATGTTCAATTCTTTATTAGTTGTTTTTCTTTTTTATTTCTAAAGTAGCTACTGGACAAAACTAATTTTTTGTTTACTGTTCCCTTCCCATGGAACCAAAGAACCAGGACATGACTGGAACTTGAGTGCCGTAACCCTTTCAGAAGAGAAGGGTATGTTGTCCAGGAAGGTTGGGTGCAGAAAGCCCTTAAAATCCTGTCCTGAACCCTGGAACAAAGAGATAGATTTGAGTCTGCCAGCTGTCTCCATGGCAGTTGACTCATAAATAAAACCTTTTCTTTTCTCAAAAGCTGATGTCATAGTATTGGCTTCTATGCCTACCAGGCAGTGAGTCCTTGCTTGGTAACACTCTGTTGTTCACTTTAACACAAGCAAAATACCCTGCCTTTAAATTATTTAGAGTGCATCTTTGTGTCCGAGTTCATGATAAAATTTGTGACATTTATATCTTCTTGAAAAGAAATGGCATTTCTTTATCCTATTTGTCAGTTATTTATAGTAATATATAACTTACGGGCACAAAACAAGAACCCTATAGTGTATAATAGATTCTTCATTAAAAATTTTGCTTGCTAAACATCATATTTTGATAGTCAAACGTTGACATTTTTAATTATATTTCTACCTATCCCTGCTTTCTGCTCATTTCTCTCCTTTTTTATAAATTATATTTTGTATCTATTGTTCAGGATAACTTTTTGTTAAGTTATTTTTATCATTATTGAGTGACCCTGTTTTTCTCCTTAATGATTTTGCTCTGAAATTTGATATTATGGTGATAACACTTAATGTCCCTAAATTATACTAACATGATAGATCTTAGATTTCCTAATTTTTGTTAATGACTTTTTAATGAGGGGGGACCCCCCCAAAATGGAATTTATTTACAAAACATTGTGTATTTATTCTTACTTTTTTTTTTTTTTTTTTTTGCTTTTTGGTATGTGGGTAGCTCCCTGACCAGGAATCGAACCCAGGCCGCAGTGCTGACAGCGCCAGCGCTGAAGCCTTAAGCCACTACACCACCAGGGAACTCCCTCTTACATTTTTAAACTTCAGTTACCTTCCAAGTACTTTTCGTTTGCCGCAATACACCCATCAAGACACTTTTTCCACTACTCAAAACAGTTTTGAATTCATTGATTTTGATGGCTTTTAGTACTTCTACCATTTTTTATTTCACCTCTTCCACATCAGCAAAAATTCCTTTGAGGAATTTTTTCATCTGGGTGAACAAAAAAAGTGTTGCTTGGGGCGAGATGGGGTGAATATGGAGGGTGGGACATGGAGTCGTGCAGTGTCTAGTAAAAAACTCAGCGTGGTGTGGGCAGGTGTGTTGTCGTGATGGAAGAGCCAGTCATTTGTTTGCCACAACTTGGGATGTTTCTTCCTCAAATTGTGATGCAACCTTCTCAGAACTTCCAGATAAAAAATTTGGTTGACTATTTGATCTGGCAGAACAAATTCCAAGTACACAATCCCTCTCACATCAAAGAAACAGATGATCATTGTTTTCTGGTAATTTTTGTTTCCCCAGTTGTGTATCACTTTACACTTGTTCCACTAAAGTAAACTTTTGAGTCCTGATAATCGGCATAATTATGCACAGAACTTGAAGTCCCGTACCTGTTCTGGATCATCATTTAACTTGTGTAACGAACCACTGTTTCCCTTAGGTCATATTCCTGAGGATAGTTGTGTGGATTTGAGACCAAAGATGCTGGCCACTTGATTCCCAAACATAATTTAATACTGTTGAACAGAACATTAGGGTTATTGTTATAAACCAATGCTTCTCAACTTTTCATTTGGCTAGGGAATCTTATTAAAATGTTGATTCTGATTCAGTAAATATGGTGCAGGGCCTGAGATTATGCATGTTAAGATAAATTCCCAGGCAATGCCAGCGATGCTAGTCTACAGAACATATTTTGAATAGCAATGTTCTAGACTGTATAAGCAGCATTTCCCTGCTTTTCAGCATGTTCAGGATAGGTGTCATGAACACTTTCAAAAACAGATTCCCAGAACCTTTTGTACACATATTGTGACTTTTGAGATTGTCTAATAAGAAAAGCAATAAATAATGGCAGCTTCAGTAGGTAATTTGAGTCTTCTCTCTACTGAAAATCCACTAAAATGATAATAAATATCTTTTAAAATAAAACAAACCCAAGAGAAAAAGGAGAAGCTTCTCAACAATGAAATTTTGAAAATAGGAAGTAAACAGACAAATGGTAAATAATTTAACAGAATTGAAAATATTGAATAACAAGCCAGCTATGGGGAACCTACCATGCAGCTCAATTTAATTGACTTCCCAAAAGCTCAATAATTAAGGCACTAGATATCTGTGGAAATGGGGTATCTGAGAAAGGGAGAATTGTTTGAAAATCCTCTTAAGAAACAGACCATCAGACTCCCTCCCAAATACGTACAGCGACTGTCCCCCTCACACCTGGGAAGAAGGTATAAAATAAAGAGTATCTAGTGGGGTGGGGGATGGGATGGACATTTGGCAGAGTTGAGGGCATGGATCTTGTACTGAAAATGGGATGGAGTGAAAATATACACAAAGAGTGCTAAAACCCTGGGCCCAGCCTTCTTCCTATATTTGGCCACCAGAATGGTGACAGCCAGACACTCTTCAGGTGGGAGACTGGACAAGCTTCTCTGGGGAATCTGATAAATCCAAGAGAAAAAAATGGTGTAGGACACTGATATCAGGGATCCACTGAAACAGTCCAGTCAGTCCACAATAGTAAAAATCATAATTGACAATTGACAATAATTTTCCGTTCTTCAGTTCCTCACTCAAATGGGAGCAAATAGCTAAAGACATTAGAAGTAAACCTCAATTATGAAATGTAGGCACCAAAATGAGTTGATAGAATAAAGGTTCCTGCAGGAAGCAGAAAATTCAAAGGGGAAACTGACACAAAACACTCTTAATATCTTCAGAGAGATAAGAAAAAATATTGTACACATGAAACAAGGAGAGAATGCTATTTGAAAAAAAACATTCAAAGGAAAAAAAAAGAGCTCTTGGAAATTTGAGTAGCATAAATGAAAACCCAATGGAAGGGCTAGAATATTAAGTGAGAAAATCCCTCTTAAAACAAAAAGGCAAAGACATGGAATGCAGAAGAGAAAAATATAAAAAGCACAACCTCTAAATAATAAGAATTCTAGAGAGAGGGCCTCAAAATAGTTGAGGGGATAAAATTGTCAAAAAAATTTTAGCTAAATTTTCTAGAAATGAAAGATGTGAAGTTCCAAATTGATAGGGCCCATAAAGCACCCCTGACAATGGGTGAAAGCTACCCTCACTGTGGCATTAGGGCATATCAAAGTGAAAGTGGAGAACAGTGGGGACAAAAAGAAGATTCTACAGACTTCCAGAGAGAAAAGCATGGTTCTTGCAAATGGTCAAGAACCAGAATGGGGAGGCGTGCGGTAGGGTGAGAGGGAAGGGACAATTTTGGAAGCGACTGCGACACGGGCATGAGGGGGTCCTGTGGTGATTGAAGAACAGCATCTGAAGCCAAAGTAGAGGTTGGATGTGAGCACCGCCCAGTTCGCTACAGCTTGTCATTCCCTGGTCGCATGAAACACCGGAGACAAATGGATCACCCTATCAAATAATGTTAGAAGACTAACACATGGTCAAAGACAAAAAAAGTTTGCATCTTAAACAAGATCACTCTGCCTGGTACTTGGAAGACTGGATCAAAATGGGAGACTAACAGGCTGTTTAAGTTATTCAGCTTCCCCAACGAACTGCAGGAAGTGGAGAGACCACGGACGGCTGCACCTGCCTCCAAACACTGCTGGAGACCAGAGATATGGTTTAAACACCTCCTCTCTCTCCCAAAACTTGCCCCCCAGAACCACCTAGTGTCTCTACAGCAAGACACCACAAAAATACAAATCAGAGAAATGAAGTGATCTCCTGGGCTCTGCTGGAAATAAAGCCCTTATGCCAGGGAAGAAGAACACAACAGGCAATATGAATACCTTAGGATTTAAAACCACTCAGAAAGATGAAAAATCTCCAGAAAAGGATCTTACAGATCTAGAAATTTATGAACTAACTGACAAAGAATATAAAATATCCGTTCTAAAGACTCTCAG
>PVJL010002925.1:130649-177629 GCA_004026885.1 Lyroderma lyra
AAAAAAAAAAAAAAAAAAAAAAAAAAAAAAAAAAAAAAAAAAAAAAAAAAAAAAAAAAAAAAAAAAAAAAAAAAAAAAAAAAAAAAAAAAAAAAAAAAGTCTTCACTCTGGTTAAGGATATCAGAAAGGACATCTGTGAACAAAACAAACAGTTTGATAAAGAAATTCAAACTGTAAGGAAGAACGAGATAAATAATACAATAAAAGAAGTGAGAAATGAAATAACTGCCATAGAAAACAGGCAAACCAGATAGAGGAAAGAATTAGTGATATTGAAGATTGGAACATGGAAACATCTGAGAAAGAGGAAGAGAGGGAATATAGAAATAAAAGGATTGAAAGAACTCTGCAAGAATTATCTGACTCCATGAGACAAAACAACATCAGGATACTAGGAGTGGAAGAAGGAGCAGAGCATTCTACAGAGAGCATACTCAAACAAATAGTAGACCAGAACTTTCCAAACCTATGGAAAGATCTGGAACCCCAAATTCAAGAAGAAAATAGGTCCCCTAGATACCTAGACCATAGCAGATCTTCTCCAAGACACATAGTCCTGAAGATGTCAAAAATCAAAGACAAAGAGACAATTCTCAAGGCAGCCAGGGAAAAAAGAACTATAACCTTTAGAGGAAAACCCATCAGGCTGGCATCAGACTTCTCAGCAGAAACTCTGCAGGCCAGGAGGGAATGGAATCAAATATTCAAAATATTAAAAGAGAGAAACTTCCAGCCAAGAATAAATTATCCAGCAAAATTATCCTTCAGATATGAAGGTGGAATAAAGACTGTCTCAGACACACAGAAACTGAGGGAATTCACCAGCACAAGGCCGGCACTTCAGGAAATTCTGAAGGAGGCATTTTGACCTGAAACAAAACATCAGGACAAATGGAATAGAGTTGGGGCAACAAGAAAGAAACAAAAATGAAACAAAACAACAACAAAAAAGTAATGGCCACAGGAAATCCTCACATATCGATCATCACTCTAAATGTTAATGGACTGAACTCACCAATAAAAAGACAGAGTAGCAGACTGGATTAAAAAACAGAATGCATCCATATGCTGTCTCCAAGAAACACACCTCAGCCATAAGGACAAACACAGACTCAGAGTGAGAGGATGGGAAACAATACTCCAAACAAATGGTAACCAGAGAAAAGCAGCAGTTGCCATACTGATATGTGATGAAACAAACTTCAGGTTAAAAACCCTTTAAGACTCACTTTTTTGGAAAAACTCTTTGACCTTTATCTTCCTCCTCAAGTTAAGTGACACTCTTCCACCAGCTGGGCTCCTACAGCCCTATGCATGTAACCCTATCACAAGAGGAATCATTTCATACTGTGACTGTCTGTTTACATATCAGTCTCTATCACTGTTCCTAGAAATGAACTCCTTGAGGGTTGTGATATTGTGTATTTCTTTTTTTTTTTTTTCTATATGTGGGTAGGTCCCCGGCTGGTAATCGATCCCAGGCCGCAGTGTTTACATCGCCGAATCCTTGAGCCACTACACCACCAGGGAACTCCTGTATATTTCTTTTGTATCCTCACCCCTAGCATGATAACTGGTTTATGATAGATCCTTAGTAAATGTTACTGATAATTGACAAAAAAAAAAAAAAGAAGGGAGTTCCCTGGTGGTGTAGTGGCTAGGCTTCGGCACTGTCAACGCTGCAGCCTGGGTTCGATTCCCAGTCAGGGAACTACCCACATACAAAATAAATAAATAAATAAATAAATAAATAAATAAATAAATAAAAAAAAATAATAATAATAAAAGAAATAAATTACAGGGAGCATTAGGAATGTGTTACTTAAAAAAAAAAAAGACATTTGAAAAAAAAAAAAGAGTCAGAATGGGGTCAGATTCCTCAACAGCAGTGATGGAAGTTAAAAGAGAAGGGAGATACGCTTTACAATTTCAGAACAAAAGGATTTTCCATCCTAGGGCTCTATATCCAGCCAATATTAATTAAATATGAACGTTAAATAATTAAAGACATTTTTAGATGTGGCAATTCTCAAAAATATTATCTCCCATGCACCCTTTGTTAGGAAGCTATTCCAAAATGAGGGATAAACCAAAAACAAAGAAGACATGAAGATCCAGGCAGCAGTGGATCCAGTGAAGGATAAAGGCAAAAGAAATCTCTAGGATAACAGTGAAGGGAAATCCCAAACTGACTGCTGTGCATCAGGCCTAGAAAAATCAGCCCAGATTGGGGCAAGCCTGGCGTCTCAAAGAAATCATTTTAGTAGATGAAATTATAGAATACCTAAGGTGTTTGAACACACTGAAAGGTGATTTATAAAATTGGGGAGAAGAGGGGAAGGTCAATTTAGTGATAAGGGCACAAAAAAAAACTAAGTAAACTAAAAAAAATTAACTTGAGAGAAAATAACATGTTCTGCAAGAAATAAAAAATATTATTTACATAGTATAATGTAAGCACCGAGTTTCAATCTGGCCTACTTTCAGCATGACTAAATTGGAAAGTTAGGGGGTGATCAGAATGTACATGGTGAGTGGTGGTGGGGGAGTGGTAACAAAACAGGGTAGTCCCCCTCCCTCCCATAGTGAGAATGAATAGAAAATACCCAAACTAAAATCAAGCAACATAAGCATGTTATTTATACCTGTGATGGTAAATACAAAAATAATCCACTAACAGAATCCGAAGTGGTGTCCTCAGTGGATTGGGAAATAGAAGGGGAGAGGGAGAGGGGGAGACTGTTGTTTTTCCTAGCAACTATGAAACTATTGTCTGTGTGCCCATATAATTTTTGTAAAAATGTCAATTTTGTACAAATAAAAACTACGCTTTAAAAAAGAATGAGATAGAGAGAAGGGTTCTCTTATTTCTATAAGCAGTCATCTGTTGCAAAGACTGAAGCTGTGGTTTTGGGAAGTATCAAAAGTATAAGAAAAAAGGCACAAGAATTTCATCACCCAAAGATAATCGATGTTAAGATTTCAGCTGTTAAGATTCAGTGTAGTTCCTCCCAGCTGAGCATTTAACCTAGCACATTTCTGTTGTGCCCCAAGATTCAGCTGAATGAAATAAGCAGGAGCTGAGGACCTGCTACGTGCCAAGTATTGTGTTAGGTGTTAAGAACATAGAGATAATGATGTAGTTCCTTTCCTTCAATTCTCTTACGTGTTGGGCTTACTCTAATAGAGGAGAAAGCAAGAGGAGTTTTAATTACCTAGAGAATCTCCCTCTTTCATTTCTTATTAACAGACCAACACTGCTGTTATGAAACTTAATCTTTGTGGCTCCCTAAGTCCTAGAAAGAAAAGAAACTTTGCCAAGTCTTGTAATATACATTCAAAATGAAATATACTACAGGTAAATCAGGAATTTACCAAATTTAATTCTTTTTTTAAATTCATTTTTATTGTTAGACTTATTGGGGTGACATCCATTAGCAAGGATTACATAGGTTTCAGGCATACAATTCTACAGTGCATTGTCAACTTGTATAATAAGTTCACCACCTAATGTGACTTCTCTTTCCATCACCTTATATTTAGCTTCCCCTCCCTCCTCTCCTACCCTCTCCCTAATTTTTATATTATATAATTGCTACCTGAAAAACAAATGTGAAGGATTGTAAATGCTTCCAGATCTACCTTGTCTGACATATAATAGAGTGACCTAGTTTATCCTCTGTGTGACTTCAGCATAAAGCTGGGGAAATGCAATGACTTGATGACTCTAGATTGTTTATATCTCCCTGTCTTAATAATCCTAAGAAGAAAATGAAATTCTGCACACTTTAAAATAATTTGGGTCAAGAAAACCATAAATTCTTCTCTTATACCAATTTAATGAAGGAAATAATTAAACAAGGTAGAGACAGGTGAGAAAATGTTTTGCACCAGAGCTGTTTGTTGGTGTGGGGCTCCAGCACTTTAATGAACTTACTTTGCAATTGCAATCCTATTTCAAGTTACGAGATGGGCAGCCTTCCACAGTGGTTCAGCACATGTCCCTGATGTTCCAACCTCAGCTTACTTTTCACCTGGTTCTTCACCTGTAGAATGGTCATGTTAATAACAGCAAAGGGTTGTTAAGGAAGATTAAATGAGTTAGTATTTGTAATGTGCATAGACCAGTGTCTGGCACCTAATAGGTGCTATGTAAGCATTTCCCGATTAATAGAAATACATCCTGTCTGAATGGGATTAAATAAAAGTCTATAACCTTTACTACTCACAAAAGATTAGACTTAAGAATTAGCTAAACATTTCTTTTATTATTTATGCCATCTTTTTAACAAGATGCCCGTGGGTTTTCTTCCCTACCTAATTCATGAGAAATAAGCTATTCCACAATTATTAGTAGATGATAATGGTATATCTTACTATATTTCAGACATAGTTTTAATCAGTTTGTGAACATCATCTTATTTAAATTTCACAATAACACATTTTATGGTTAAGGAAACCAAGGCACAGAGAAATTCAGTTACTTGTCCAAGGTTACATAGTTGGTAAGTGGTGAAGCCAGGATTCAATACTAGACAAGCTGGCTTCAAGCTACCTCCTCTTTGGCTACCTTCTCCTAGGCTCCATGTAACTCATCACTCCTCTGTCAGAACCCTATCATACCCACACTTGTTGCAGTGTGTCAAGGGCATGCAAGTAATGCACACATCACATTCCAGGACTGCTTTCTTGCTCCAAGGAAACTCAGGAGTTTCTCAAGCCACTTTAGCATGACACTAGTAAACCATCTCTTGGGTAGGGTTACTTCTAAGATGACTAACCTCATATTCAGGGAGTGATATGATTTCTAACTTTATTCTCAAATTATGAGGTCATCTCCCCACTTAGAGTCAATAAGCTGCCTTAGGCAACAACTTGGGATTTCAACAGTTATGAGGAAGTGATAATATGTGATTGTGGTGATTTCCTAACGAAGGAAGAAAAGGAGGAAGGGTGGACTCCATGGTTGAAATAAACCTGGTTAATTGCCAGTGATTATTTATCCAAATTACTTTAAAACTTTGTACTTGTTTGATTTGCTTCGGCAAAGAAAAAAGTATAATCTGTTGTCACGAGAATGACCCTTGAATCAGACAGACATAGATTTTACAGAATCCAAACAGATGTCATTTGAATATCTGCATGACTTACAGCAACACAGAAGGAAGGATATGAAAATAATCCAGTTTAGAATATAACTGAAAGTGATCTGTTGGATTCAATCAGTTAGTGAAGTAATGTGGATGGGGTTGTAGGTTTAAATCGGAAATGAAAATTAGAGGTCACACACTCAAATGAAGAGTCAGGGGATCGTGTGAGTTACGGATAGGGACATTGAAAGAGCCTTTGAGTAATATTTGTCCCATCCTTGTAAGAAAACTCATCCTAGATGTTGTGAAAATAAACTTCTAGGCCCAAGATGGACCCACTCCTGCCTGAGGTGCCATGTCAGCAAACCAAGCTTTTGAATTCCTGTAAATTATCTGCTTGACTAGAAATACAGTGTATCCAGCCAGCCAATCCCCAAACAGCAGGCCAACTCTGGACTTTACACTTATTGGCTTGTTCCTTAATCTTTCTAAATTAGGTCAGACATGCATCCCCAGCCAATCATGCCCTGTTCTGGTGTTGAAACTTCTAACACCTTACAAAACTTGCTCTTGCCTAAATTCCTCAGGAAGAGCACTCCACTGCTTGTGAGGTACTGGACTTCCCCAATCTGTGGATTGTTTCCCCTTAAATAAAAGACATCAAACTCATACTAAATTATTTGAGTTTTGTCATTTGACAATATCTACAGCTATAAATATTCTTATTCTAACCAAAGTCTCAAGCCTATTAGTAACCTCACCTACCCAAAAGGGCAATGTCAAACTTGGGAGGAAATCATTTCTCCTTTGTGGGTAAATATCTGAGGAGATTTAGAATTAAGTATAGAGCTTGCCAAGTAAACCAAACCCTGAATTATTACTATTTTGAATTAAATTTGGGAATACTCTATAGCTAAATAGTATTTTAAGTATTTAAAACATGTAAGAGAATTTGGCATTTTAAAGAAAGATTTAACATAATAGATTAACAATTTGCCTTATAATTCCAACAATTTGCCTTATAATTCCAATTTCAAAGTATTTGTTAGATTTGCAATTTTAAGATAAAAGAAAACTGTGCTAAATTTATAAACTGTATCAGAAGGTTTAAGGTAACTTTGCCATATTTATATGTTGTTATTTGATTTGTAAGTTTAAAGTTTGTATATCATCACACAATACTTTTTTAAAAGTTAATATGTTAAATTTTTAATGAGGTTTAAATTTTTCAAGGGAATTTAATTAGCAGAAGCAAATATTAATTAAACTTTCCCTTAGTGACTAAAATTTGGTGAATTTTATGAATAAAATAAGATCTATAAAATGAACAAATTGTTTTTTTATTTTTATTATTTTTTGCCCAAAGCCCCATAGCTAAGTGGTATAGCTGAAATTTCACCCAAATAAGCTGGATCCAGAGATAGGTGCTCCACACACTATCTCTTACTATGCTGCCTTGTCTTACCTTTGCTAGGTGGAAAGATGGAGGAAAAAGAACATTTAGAATCTCAGGAGAAAACTGAAAAGAGAACAGTATTTGTACAATATTAATATATATCCAAATGGGCTTCTGAGCCACTTTCTTTGCTCTAGCCCACTCCTACCTTTTTGGAGTGTACTTTCTCCTCAATAAACTATCTTTTTGTTTCACCACTTAAAAAAAAAAATAAATAAATAAATAAATAAGTGTGTGTGTGTGTGTGTGTGTGTGTGTGTATCTATATATATATATCTCCAAATGAATAGTATGTTTCCAGATATTTCATGCATAGTTAATATAGCACAAATGTTGACACTGTATGAAATGTGATTAAAATTTAGGCTGATTTGAATACCTAACTTAAAAGGACTTTGTTCCTTGGCTTAAAAAATAAAGCTATGACATTGTGAATCATTTTAAGTACTCAACAACTTGACCCTGCTTTCTAGATAAATGAATAATTAGTGAATTCACTTAGTAGAAAATTAAACACAATCACAATTGTTTAAAATTCAGTTATTCTGGTAGGCAACTGTTATAGTTTACTAGAGCTGCCATGTCAAAGTACCACAAACTGGGTATTAACACAAATTTATTATCTCACAGTTATGGAGGCCATAAGTCCAAGGTCAAGGTGTCAGGAAGGTTGGTTTTGTCCAAGGGCTGTGATGGAAGAATCTGTTCTGGGCCTCCCTCTTTGGCTTATAGATGACTGGCTTCTTCCTCTGTGTTTTCATATCATTTTTCCTGTATGTGTGTCTCTAAAATGAATAAATTGTTAAAGAAAAAATATTTTAAATTACAACTTTAGTAAATCAAACATTAATTTTAATAATCAAAGTAGCCTAAGAAAAATCTTATCTACTCAAAATGCCTTGCCCAAGTACACATGCATACTCGCATGCACACCTGCAAACCTTTAACATCTATCATGAAATGGGCCTTTTGTCCAAGAGATCCTGGCTACTGATCTCACTCCCAAGTGAAATAAAGCCTTCAAATTATTCAATAGAAAAATAAGCAAAAGATGAGAGTACTCTCTTTACAAGAGAAAAGCATCAGTAAACATATGAAAAAAAAATTGAACTTCCCAGTAGTTAAGGAAATGCCAAGTAAAACAAGAATGAGTTTGTAATAGTAAAATGTATTGTTTACTTGGTTTTATTTTAATGCAAGTGTCCAGGGTCAGCAAGAACTCAGGAACCTGGGTGCTCATACACAGACAGTGAGGCTAAGGGTAATTTGGTAGCTCATAAAAAAAAAAAAAATTAAAAACCCACATAAATTATGCATACCCATTGGACCAGCATTTTTATTCTCAAAATTTTATCCTAAGGTAATAATGAAACAAAAACTTAAGCATTTAACCACCTTTCAGTGCTGTGGATAATTGCTAAAAATTGGAAAGAATGCAGCCAGATAAGAATAAATAAAATGTGGCATATGAATACAATAAAAACCATGTGATCTAATATGACATAAAAGATATTTAGTATTTATATATAAAGAGTAAAAAGTAACATATGAACACTGTGACCCATTTTTAAAGTGTATACATGCATATAGAAAAGTTTACATGTATAGTCAGAAAAATATTAATAGTGATTATCTCTGAGTGGTAGATTTATGCTCATTATTATTTCCTATTTTTTTTTTTGTTTTTTTGTTTTTTTGCTTTTTGGTATGTGGGTAGCTCCCTGACTGGGAATCGAACCCAGGCCGCAGCACCGACAGTGCCAGCGCCAAAGCCTTAAGCCACTACACCATCAGGGAACTCCTATTTACTACTTTTTACTATTCATGTGTTCTTAAGGTCTTACAATGAGCATATCTGAGGGCTGTCTGGAAAGTATCCAGCCATGTAATATAAAAAAATAGAGGCATTCATGGCTGGATTTTTTCCAGACAGGCCTTGTATTGCTTACATAATAAGGAAAAACAATAAAAGAGTGCACTCACCAGTGTGTGTGTGTGTGTGTGTGTGTGTGTGTGTGTGTGTGTTGCTTGTTTGTTCATTTGTGTTAAGGCATGAACTAACCCCCAACCTTAAGGTAAAGTAGAAAAAAAAGATGAGACCTCAGGATCTCACCCAGCAGGCAAGGTTTACTAACTGTGTAGTCAAGCACTCCCTTTGCTATCTGTGCAGGAACAGCATTGCTGCAAATACAACTGACAGATGGACCTTTCCTTCAGGAAGCAAATAACTATGTGACATTAATTCCACGAACATTATTGAACACTTCCAATCAGCAGGGCATGGTGTTACGGGTGGGGTCCATGATGAAATGTACCCCACCAAATGAAAACAGTGTCTCTGCCTTCAAGGAGCACAGAGTGTACAGAAAAAGATCAGGCATAGTGATGCTAAAGAATGGTAAGCATGCAGGCTCTGCGAGTTGAGAGGACAGTCACCTCACAAGGGAGGGATTCAAGGGAGGTTTCCTGGAGGAGATGATGCTTACAGGGAGCCTTGAATAATTAGTAGGAATTGCTTGTGGGGAGAAGATAGGAAGGACGTTTCAGGACATACTTTCCACTTCTAGAAATGTCTAGGGTACATTTCAATCTCTAGAATTGGGAATAAAAAGTGAGGACAATTCTAACCTGAGCTGTAGATCCCTCTGGTGGAAATAGGACTCCCTCCAGGTTCCCATCTACAGTCTTTTTAAAAACAAGTGAGTAATACAGGGCAATGAAGATCAAGTCATTTTAGTGGATTTGCAAACCATCCTGGTTTAACTGGAATGAGAGGAGTATAGTGGTTAGACAATGAGTATATGTAATAGAGTAGAAAAAAATTACCTGGATTTTTTTTAAAGCACACTCCAAATGCCAATCTAAAAATTTATGGGATTATAACTTTGATGGGAAATTGGCTTAAGGAAAAGAAGTAGAGATAGAAATATAAATAGTGGAGGACACAAGGAATCAATAATAAGACTCATGGTGTATAAAGCTGACATTGAATCCCAAGCTAATCATGATGCACTGCTCTGAGGAAAACTCTTTTTTTTTTTTTTTTTTTTGGTATGTGGGCAGCTCCCTGGCTGGGAATCGAACCCAGGTCGCAGCGCTGACAGCGCCAGTGCCAAAGCCTTAAACCACTACACCATCAGGGAACTCCTGAGGAAAACTCTTCACTGACATTATCTCTCTTAATCCTCAAAAAGACTCTGAGAGGCAAGATATAATTATCCTCATCTTACCATTACACACAGTGAATCTGGGTGACAATCTGGTAAAAAGAAAAAGGTGTAATGAGCCCTCATGAAGTGGCACAAGTGGCCACTTAGTTGCAGCATGAGCAATGGAGCGTTCCAACGTGGAGAGATTAGCCCTCCTAGACAGTGAACCCTGCGTATTTATTTGTTTGTGATCAATGTGCAGAATGTCATCCAGAGACAAAAGTTCAAAAACATGCTTGAGATAAATTTGGCTGTGTGACCTTGGACAAATTATTTAACTTCTCTGAGTCTGTTTCCTCTTTAACAGAACAGGAGAAATAACACTTTATAAACTTTAAAAGCGATAATGTGTATAAATGCTTAGCCCAGGGCTGGGCATATAGAAAGGGCTCAATAAATGCTTACTGTTAGTATTATTTTATTTTTTCTTCCATTTTATTGCAAACTTTCAAATCTAGGACAGTGAGAAACTCTTAACTTTGAAAGAGCTAGAGACGTGACATTTACTTAAAGGTATCTTTCCCTTCTATTAGAGACTCAAAAAGACACCACAATTGTCAGGTTAGAATGGATCTATAGTAAACATTTCCCTTGTACCTCTGTCACTTATGAACAGCTCAGTATTCACATTTAATTTTCCACAAGTGTTATGAAAACCAACCTGCATCCCCTGCCCACCCTCACCACACACACACGTGCATGCACGTGCACACAGACACACAAACACACACACATGCACACACACTATTGGCTGTGGATATCTGTGGATATCTCACACCCTTGAGCCACCCCTCTCCTGCTCCCTGGATCATACAAGAATCTTGGGCTTTCACTGAATTAAAAGTTTGTCTACCATTTCCCACCCCCAGCAGGAGGGTTAAAAGGAAAGCCATTTAGTCTAAAACTGGAAATGGAAACCAGAAATGTTGGGTTGACTCTTCAAGCTTACTCAAGACCTTCATGTTCAGCCAAGGTTTCTGAATCATATTTGTTATGGAATTTGACAGGCATATTGGAGTTAGTAGCCACCAGTGTATTTGGTTTAAACTTCTAAAGCATCTGGACTGCTGCAGTGAGCCCAAGAGTGGGTCTACCTCACTTAACTACAGATTTTCACTTAATACCAGTTAGAAGCAAGGATTCTTCTAGGAAAGATAGCATGAGAGAGGAATGTAATGCAACAGCAGAGTAGTAAGTGTGGGCATATGAAATAGTCACTGTGTCATCAGGTTAAGGATTGTTTTTATTTCTGCATACTTAACCTTTCCTAACCTATCTACCTTACTTAATTACTAAAATAAGCTGGCGTTCCTGGAAGTTTACTAACCAAATTACATAGGTAGTGTGAGATAAGGAGGCAAAGTAGAGGGTGACCTAGAAGCAAGCTGAGAGGATGAGAAGTAGCTAAACTTGTCTTGGTTTGAATATGTAAACTAGCTGCCTGCTTAACTCTGACTCATTCCTTAGTCTTAGTTCAGACATTACCTCTTTCAAGAAGCCTTCTCTGATCCCCCAAGTCTAGACTAAGTGTTCCTGTCTTATATGAGTTCCTATTAATAGCCTGTACCTTTCCTGCCATTATGCTCATTACACTTTATTATAAATTCTCATTTAATTTGTGTCAGCTCCTTGGTACTAAAAGTTCCTCTAGCAAGAACTGTGGCATGAGAACCACTATATCCCCAGCACCTAGTACTGTGCTGGGCTCCACAGCAGGTACTTATGCAAATCAATCAAATGAATAATGTATGGCTTTGGATTTTTGGCACTTGGAGGAAAATGTCTTCAGCAGCCCCATCCAGGGCATTTATTGGGGCACCTCAAATATAGGCCACTGGTCTCACTGAAGCCAGAGTTGAATTGCTGTAGAAAGCAGATTTCCTAGGTGCTGGGGATATAGTGGTTCTCATGCCACAGTTCTTGCTAGAGGAACTTTCAGTATATATATATATATATATATATATATATATACACATACATGTTTATGTATGTGTGTGTGTGCTTACTACAGAGTAAGACGTTCAAAACTAGTTCTCTCAGGATTAAACTAGCCAACTTTGAGGGACTTGTCACCCGTGGATCAGAGTTGTTTGGGGCTCAGAATCAGTTGTTCTGAACGAAAGATCAAAAATATTTGCTTGACTGCTGGTAGGTGAGGGTTGAATTTTCAAAGAACTTCTACCTTTAGTTTTGTTTTGTTTTGTTTTGTTTTTTGCTTAACAGAGAAACGTGGGCCCAGATTTCCTCAAGGGTGCTATTTATCCTATTCACCCTTTTAGGGGTGAAAATTGTCCTAAATTTGCCAGGTTTTATGATACAATCTTTAACTCCAAATTAGTGGAGGAATTTCACTATGAAGTGAAGAGGTTGGCAAATCTTCTCTCCAAAAACAAGTACCAAATTGGACAAAATTGCAAAATACGATAGTTTAAGGTCTCTGAAAATCAGCTTAAGGGAAACAACAAATTGAGAATCATTATGAAAAACTGCTGTCTCTTTAGCAGGAATCTGTGATCTCCTTGCAGAATCTATAGCCCATATCCACTTGAGCTCAACAGTCAAGAATGGCAGAGCTAGCCAGAAAATCAGCAGCTGTGCTTCCAGAGAGGGTAGGCTCAATTTCAGGCAGAAGGCAAAACACACCAAAGCATTATCAGTAAAAGCAGCAAACTTGGTAGGACACAAAGAGGGAAAACCCACAGATTGTCTAGTCTGAACTTAAGGCCCTGGTTGGGGTAAGCGGCAGACCAATCAGAATTTTAGCAGTGAGATTTTTGGAAATGAAAGCATCATCAAAGGGCTGGAATAAGCTTTCCATGCATAGCCAGCTAACTGGAATACTAGTTACATGCATGAGGAGACCTGTGAGAACCACGCTATAAGCTAAAGCCAAGACTGATTTGAGAACTAGCTGAACTCTGAATGACCTCCCAGACTGTGACAAGCAATAATGTCTTCAGACATTTCCAAATGTCCACTAGCAGGAGTGGAGGGCCCCCAGTTGAGAACCACTGTTCTGGAGCAACTGTTAAGAAAATAATATTTTAAAAAATGTTTTTAACTTTCAGGAGGGGAATTAAAATGATCCACTAAAGTATTTTTAACACAAAAGATGGCAGTAAATGAGGAACAGATCAATACTAACTTAAGACCTAAAGAAAAGAGAATAGCAAAATGACAGATATAAATCTAGTGACATCAATAATTACATTACTACAAATAGAGAAAACTCAGGAGTTCCCTGATGGTGTAGTGGCTTAAGGCTTCGGCGCAGGCGCTGTCAGCGTTGCGGCCTGGGTTCGATTCCCAGCCAGGGAGCTACCCGCATACCAAAAAGCAAAAAAAAAAAAAAAAAAAAACAAATAGAGAAAACTTTTCTACCAAAGGTAGAAATTGTGGGACTGGATACAAAAGCAAGACCCAATTGTATGCAGTCTATAGGAGACATACTTTAGATCCTAAGTCACAACCAGAGTTACCTGGTGTTGTAGTGGCTAGGCTTTGGTGCGCTCAATGCTGAGGCCTGGGTTCGATTCCCAGCCAGGGAACAATCCCCCCCACAAAAAAAAAACAAAAAAAACAAAGACACAACCAGATTGAAAGTAAGAAGATCAAAAGATACATGCCATGCAAATAGTAACTGCAAGAAAACTTGAATGGCTCTATTAATGTAGTTTAAAAAAATAGAGATATTACTAGAGACAAATAGGGATATTTTATAATGTCATTACATCTGGAAGGTATAAAATTTATAATGTATATGCATCTAATAAGAGAACCTTAAAATAACTTGAAGTAAAATGAACAGAATTAAAAGGAAAAATAGACAACTATAGTTACAGATTTCAATGTTACTCTCTTGAGTATTGATAAAACATTTAAACAGAAAATTAATAGAATAAGAAAATGTGAACATTATCAACCAATTTGATAGTTATAGAACACTCTACTCAGAATAAACTTTATTTTCAAACACATAAAAAACATTCTCTAGAATAAATGATGTGCTAGACCATAAACAAGTCTCAATAAAATTTGAAAGACTGAAATCACACAAAGATAGTTCTACAACCACAGAAGAATTAAAGTAGAGTTCAACAAGAAGAAATATAAAAGCCCCCACCCCAATTTTTGGGAATTAAACAAAACATGTCTTAAATAATCCTTGGGGCAAAGAAAAAAATCACATGGGAAATTAGATAATATTTTAGATTAAGTGAAAACAAAAACAAAATTTGTTAGATGCAGCTAAAGCGGGGCTTAGAGGAAGTTTTGTGGTTTTTCATGTACTCAATATCATTAATTATCAGGAAAATGTAAATTAAAACTATAATGAGATACCACCACACACATACTGTTATGGTTATACAAAAGATTGACAATACTAAGTGTGGGTATGGGTTTGGAGAATATAGAACTCTCATACATTGCTGGGGGAATGTAAAATGGTACAGTCACTTTGGAAGCACTTTAGCAGCTTCTTAAAAAGTTATCATATGAAACAGCAGTTTCATTCCCAGGTATCTATTCAAGATAAGTGAAAATGGATGTTCACATAAAGGCTATTTTAATTTCACAGTAACATTATTTACATTAGCCAAAACCTAGAAGCAATCCAATGTCCCTCACTGGTGAATGGATAAACAAAATGTGTATATCCATATTACAGAATACAATTCAACAATAAAAAAGACTGAACTATTGAGATATGAAACAATGTGGATAAGCTCAAAAACATTATTCTAAGTAAAAGAAGCCAGACACAAAAGCCAGACATACATATTGAATGATTCTATTTATATAAAATTTCTAGAAAAGGTAAATCTATAGACACAGAAATCAGATCAGAGGTTGCCTGGGGAGCCTGGAGTGGAAGTGGGAATTGACTTTAAGGCACAAGAGAAGATTTTGGATGAAGAAAATTTTCTATTACTGACTGTGTAATGGTTGCACATATTGTATAAATTTAATAAATAATTATCAAACTGTACACGGCATAAAATTCAATGAGTGAATTTAAGGTATATAAATTATAACTCAACAAAACTGTTTAGGAGTTCCCTGATGGTGTAGTGGCTTAAGGCTTCGGCGCTGGCGCTGTTGGCACTGTGGCCTGGGTTCGATTTCCGGTCAGGGAGCTACCCACATACCAAAAAACAAAAAACAAACAAACAAAAAAGATAAGTGTCTCTAACATGACAAGGAAGCAACCAAAGACCAAAATTGATTGATCATGAGAAATGTCTCCAAACTCTTCTCAATTCTCTTGCCAATGCGAAGGACTTGGGTACATTAGAAAAGGATTCCTGGGGTCTGAAAGTCCAATCTAGTACTCTTAGAGAAATTCCAACCAGTTGGGCCATACATTCAAAAGTGCAATTATTAAACCTTTTAATCACCAAAGACTATAAAGGAAGAAACTTGCTGACGATCCCCAACAAGAATTGACTTACTCTGTGTGGCCGAGACTGCCAACAGTCCCACAATATGCATTCTTTCTTTCGTCCACGATAATGGAAGTTTCAGCTAAATGCATGGCTGTTCAGAATGAGAACCACAATTTCAGCCTGTCTTGCTGCTAGCTGGGACAATGTAATTAAGTTCTGGCCAATGCATTGTGAGCACAAGCAAAAAACATCTATGCCACGCCCTGAAAGGTCAGAGGCCTGTCTTCCCTTGCCCCATTCCTGTGGGCTGGAGCTATCTTGGACTATAGGATGGCATAACAAAAAGACAAAAGGAGCATGGGCCCCTATTACAAATTACAAATTTGTCTCTATCTTTTCTCTATTATAAATGAACAGATGTGAGACACCATACCATTCTAGGTTTTTCCATAAGGAAGAAAGAAACATCTGTTTTGTGTAATCCACTGTTAATTTTGGTGTCTGCAACATGTAGCTGAAACTTACAATAAAAATACAATCTGTTGTATACAATCCAGCAGCTATAAAGTGTGGGCAGTAATTTCCAAATGTATTCACTAACCATTCAGAAAGGAAGGAAAGATGGGAAGGATGGAGAGAGGCAATAACAAGTGGAGGTTGGAGGGGTGGAGAGAGAGACAGACAGACAGATAGAAAGAGAGATTTCTATCCAGCCATGATATCTGAAGCATTTTCCTGCTGTGCAATGAGACAAGTATATATGAAGGGTGGTCAAGAAATTCATGGAATTAGGAGGGTTTCCCTGGTGGTGTAGTGGCTAGGCTTCAGTGCTCTCAACACAGCACCATGAGTTCGATTCCCAGCCAGAGAACTACCTCCCCCTGCAAAAAAGAAATTAATGGAATAAAGAAATAGAAGGGTAAAGAAAACCTATTTATTATTTTTCCTTTTCAATATATTCACCCTTAACCCTAATAACATTTTTCAGATTTTTCCAATAAGTTTATTTATACCATCAAAAAATGTTTTGTTTTTGCCCTCAAACTGCAGCTTTAATCTCTTCATTGTCTGTAAATTTCTTCCCTCAAAGCTGTTTTTCATATTTGGGAACAAACACAATCAGGTGGAGCCAGGTCTGGACATTAGGGAGGGTAGTTTAATGTTTGGAAACCACAGTCGTAAAGAGTAATCAATGCAACATCGCTCTTGTGCACAGGCACGTTGTTGTGCAAAAGCAGCACCCCTGTAGTCCATTTTCCTCTCCTTTTCTCCTTCACAGATTCTTTTTTTTTTTTTTAAGAGGTGAAACAAAGAGATAGTTTATTGAAGAGAAAGTACACTCCAAAGAGGTAGGAGTGGACTTGAGCAGGAAAATTCCTTCACAGATTCTATTAACTGTTTGAGCAGACTGGAATAGTACTCTTCAGTATTGTGACACCCTTATCCCTGAAATCGATCAGCAGGATACCCTCCACATCCTAAAAACCAGAAGCCGTGATTTTCTAGCCAATTGCAATACCTTGAACTTCTTAGGGGATGGCGTGCCCTTTTCATGCCACTGCATGGACTCCTGCTTTGACTTAAGTTCACAATGATGAACCCAAGTTTCATCTCTAGGGACAATCTGGTTTAAAACTTCATCTTTGTTGTCTCTGCAGAGGTCCAAAACCCATCATGAACACTCAATGTGCTGTTGTCTTTGAAACGGTGTGAGCATTCTCGGTACCCATCTTGCACTGACTTTTGACATCCGTAGATGTTGATGGAGAATATTCAAAATGTTTGTAGGTGATACTCCAACCATTTCTGCAAGCTGCTTTTTATTCAATCTGGCATCTTCCACTACAAGTTTTTATTTTTATTTTTTAAATGTCTGAGGAAGTAGCCTCAACAGGGCATCCCAGAGGAGGTCATCTTCAATAGACTCTGCCTTGTTTGGAAAGGCTACACTACTAGTAAACCAGGGATTTCCAAGGGCAACAGTCTCCGTAAACCACTAACATCTCCTCCAAAATGGTTTGAGGTGTTTTCCCTTGTTTTGTGAGGAACTTAATGATGACACAAGATTCAATTTTATTTTATCCATACTTGGGGTTTTCTTCATGTTTTTTTTTTGTTTGTTTGTTTTTGCTTTTTGGTATGTGGGTAGCTCCCTGACTGGGAATCGAACCCAGGCTGCAGCACTGACAGCGCCAACACTGAAGCCTTAAGCCACTACACCATCAGGGAACTCCTTTCTTCATGTTTGACATGCTTCTTCAGTGATATCTGAAAGCACATGGATGCAAGTAAGCTGAAATTTGGCATATATAGTAATAAGTCACACAACCAAACTGTGTGCACTAGTACTCCCACCTCTTCAATAACCCCTCATTCCATGAATTTCTTGACTGCCCCTCATATATACCTAGAGAAGATGGCTGCGACTGCCAAACCTCTCTTCATGTAAAGAAGAACAGAAACCAATATGAGAAATACAAGGAATTACTGAAGTCATCCTGCCCCGGGAAGGGAGGCTCTTTCAGGCTCCTGGTTGCAGGTCTGAGTGCAGAGCTCATGAAAAGCCTCCATGAAGAGGCTGTGGACAATTACAAGACAGGACATGAGAGAGTCAAATCAAGATGCTATGAGGCTACCCTGAGAGGAGAAGATGACTTTTTTTTTTAAGAGAAGGAACATAACAAAAGGCAGGAAATTATTATTGGTTTTTGTTCATTATAAACATTTTTTTTTATTGTTAGACTTACTGGGGGTGACATCTGTTAGCAAGAATTACATAGGTTCCAGGTGTACAATTCTACAGTGCATCATCTATTTGCATTATGTGTTCACCACCCAGTGTGAGTTCTCTTTCCATCACCATGTATTTGCCTCCCCCTCCCTCCTCTCCCATTCCCTCCTTCTTGTCCCACCCCCTCCCACTTGCTCCTAAATAATCATTAAACTATTGATTGTGTCCATGAGTTTTTTGTTTATTTGTTTGTTTTTTTCTTTGTTGCTTTTAGTTTTATATTCCACATATGAGTGAAGTCATGGTTCTTGGTTTTATTCTATGTGGATTATTTTGCTTAGCATGATGATCTCTAGGTCCATTCGTTTTGTCACAAATGGCAGTGTTTCATCTTTTCTTATAGCTGAGTAATATTCCATTGTGTATATGTACCACAGCTTCTTTATCCAGTCATCTGTCGTAGGGCACTTTGGTTGTTTCCATGTTTTGGCCTCTGTGAATGAGCGCTGCAATGGACATTGGGGTACATAAGTCTTTGTGGACAAAGATTTTCAAGTTTTTTGAGTAGATACCTAAAAGGGGGATTGCTGGGTCATATGGTAACTCCATTCCCAATTTTCTGAGGAATCTCCACACGTCTTAATAACAGTTGTACCAATTTACTTTCCCACCAGCAGTCACTTTTTCTCCACATCCTCTCCAGCACCTGTTATTCCTTGTCTTGTTGATAACAGCCATTCTCACAGGTGTGAGGTGGTATCTCATTGTGGTTCTGATTTGCATTTCCCTGATAGCTAATGAGGATGAGCATTTTTTCATATGTCTGCTGGCCATTTGTATTTCTTCGTGGGAGAAGTGTCTGTTTAGTTCTTCTGCCCACTTTTTAATTGAGTTGTTTGTTTTGTTATTGTTGTTAAATCATATTAGTCCTTTATATATTTTAGATATTAGACCCTTATCAGATGCATTATTTGCAAATATTTTCTCCCATTCAGTTGGCTTTTTACTTTGTTGATGGTTTATTTTGCTGGTCGGAAGTTTTTTAGTTTGATATAGTCCCATTCATTTATTTTTGCTTTTACTTCCCTTGCCTTTGAGGTCAGGTTCGTGAAGTCTTCCTTGAGTCCTAGCTCTATAAGTTTAGTACCAATGTCTTCTTCTATACCGTTTATTGTTTTGGGTCTTATATGGAGGTCTTTAATCCATTTAATCCATTTTGAGTTAATTTTAATATATGGTGAGAGTTCCCAGATCAGATTCATTCTTTTGCATATTTTTCCAGTTTTCCCAGCGCCATCTACTGAAGAGGCTATCTTTTCCCCATTGCATATTTTTTTGCTCCATTAAATGGCACTCAATGTTAGTTTCAGGGCTACAGCATAGTGGTTAGACATTTATATAATTTATGAAGTAATTCTCCCTCCCCCAACAAAACTAGTATCCACCTGTTTTGCCCCTAACAATACCAATGCTGGAGAAGGAAACGTAAACATAAATGGATAAAATCAAAAGCAGAGACAGAGATTGTGGTGAGTGGCCACTCAGACTCAGACAAACTTCTGTCCTATGAAAACAAAGTGAAAGATTGAAGGGGGGTTTGGATATTGGAAGATAAGGAACTGCCAATTCCCCCTGGCTTGCTGGAAGGGCCACCTACAGGAACCAAACAGGCAGAGAAATACTTTTCACCAGGAGCACAGATCCGACATTACATGTCAATATTCTAAGACAAAGATCTCCAAATAAGCCAACAAAAGTGTCATATATTGAAGATGAAGAAGAAACTGATGAAATATGCCTCCTCTAAACCCTGCTATTAATGAACTAAAAAACCTCTACTCTTGCTTAAGCAGATGCCTGCAAGGATATGCAACTGCTACAAAACTAGATTCTGTAGAACACTGTCACTGCCTCCAAGAATTTGAAGAGCATCAAACCTGGAGTGGCCCACAACCTTAACAAACATAAAATGCTGCCTTTTTAATTTATTAAAAATATATTAATACATGTTATAGAAATATTAGAAATAAAATTAAAAATAAGAAATAAGATTTTTAAAAATAAAAATAAGAAATATCTTCATTTCTATCATTCAGGAAAACACTGGTAGTGACTAACTTTGTTATACAACCTTCTAGTTTTATAAATATGTATAACATATTATAAATTAATATAATAAAATATATAAATACATTTGGTAAATATATGTTATAAATGTATTCATTATACACATATGATTTTTAACTGTATTTTTCAGTTTTATGGAGATATAAGTTTGTATGCACATTGAATAAGTTTATGCCCAATATGTTGATTTTTTAAAATAATTTTTTATTTTTTAATTATAGTTGACATACAATATCATATTAGTTTCAGGTGTACAACATAGTGATTAGACATTTATATAACATGAAGTAATTACCCCAATAAATCTAGTACCCATCTGAAACTATACATAGTTATTACAATCTTATTGACTGTATTTCCTCTGCTGTACTTTATATTCCCATGGCTGTTTTCATAACTGGCAATTTGCACATCTTAATTTCTATCCCCTTTTCAGCCTTTCCCCCAAACTCTTTTTCATCTGGCAATGATGAAAATTCTCTCTGTATCTATGAGTTTCTTTCTATTTTGTTTGTTCATTTATTTTGTATTTTAGATTCCACATGTAAGTGAAATTATATGGTATTTGTCTTTCTCTGTCTGACTTATTTCACTCAGGATAGGGACATCTATCTATGTTGTGCAGGTGGCAAGATTTCATTCTTTTTTATGACTGAGTAATATTCCATTGCATGTATGTACCACCTCTTCTTTATCCATTCATCTATCAATGAACACTTAGGTTGCTTCCATATCTTGGCTATTGTAAATAATTCTGTAATAGACATAGGGATTCATATGTCTTTTTTTTTTTTTTTTTTTTTTTTTTTTTTTTTTTTTTTTTTTTTTTTTTTTTTTTTTTTTGCTTTTTGGTATGTGGGTAGCTCCCTGACTGGGAATCAAACCCAGGCCGCAGTGCTGACAGCACCAGTGCCGAAGCCTTAAGCCACTACACCATCAGGGAACTCCCTCATATGTCCTTTTGAATAAGTGTTTTGGGTTCTCCCTAGATAGCTATTCAGAAGTAGAATTACTGGGTCCTTCTTTATCTCTTGTTATAAGCCTTTGTTTTAAAGTCTATTTTGTCTGGTATAAGTATTGCTACACTGGCTTTTTATTTTTTTCATTTTCATGAAATATCTTTTTCTATCCCTTTACTTTCAGTGAAGTGAGTCTCTTGTAGTCAGCATATGCATGAGTCTTGTTTTCTTATCCCTTCAGCCACCCTATCTTTTAATTGGAGCATTTAATCCACTGACATCTGAAGTAATTATTAGTAGGTATGTAGTTATTACCATTTTATTATTCATATTTTTTATCTTTTTTCTTTTTCATCTGAAAGAAATCCCTCTAACATTACTTGTAATACTGGTTTGATAATGATGAACTCCTTTAGCTTTTTCTTGTATGGGAAGCTCTTTATCTTACCTTTGATTATAAATGATAGCTTTGCTGGGTAGAGTAATTTTAGTTGGAGGTACTTGCTTTTTATCACTTTGACTATTTCCTGCCAATCCCTTCTGACCTACAAAGTTTCTGTTGAGAAATCAGCTGACAGTCTTATGGGAGTTCCCTTGGAGGTAACTAAATGGTTTTCTCTTGCTGCTTTTAAGATTCTCTATTTGTCTTTAACTTTTGGCATTTTAATTATGATGTGTCTTGGGTTCATCTTGTTTGGAACTCTCTGGGCTTGTATGTCTATTTTCCTCACCAGGTTAGAGAAGTTTTCTTCAACTAAGTTTTCAATTCCTTTGTCTCTCTCTTCTCTTTCTGGTACCTTTAAGGTGTTGTTGTTCTTTTTGCTGTTCTGATTGGGTATTTTCTGCTCCCTTGTCTTCCAAATCACTGATTAAGTCCTCTGCTTTATGTAGTTTACTGTTGATTCTCTCTAATGTATTCCTTATTTCAGTTATTGTATTGTTCATTTCTGACTAGTTCTTTTTTATGTTTCCTATCTCCATTTTTATGTTTCCAATCTCTTTGTTAAATGTGAAGGAATTGAGAAGTACAATTGGTAGTTACAAAATAGTCATGGGGATGTAAAGCGAAGCATGGGGAGTGTAGTCAATTATATGGTAATAAGTATGTATAGTGACTAATCAGGGGGATTACTTCTTATATAAATGTCTAACCACTATGCTATATATCTGAAATTAATATAAGATAATATTGAATGTCACTTCAAATTTAAAAATTTAAAAGTGAGAGGGAAGGTGAAGGGGAATAAGAGGCTCAAATTTCCAGGTGTAAAATAAACAAGTCATGGGAATGTAATGTGCAGCATGGGGAGTATAGTCAATAATATTGTGATAGAGTGGTATGGTGTCAGATGGTTGGTGGACTGACCATCGTGATCACTTCTTTAGCTATATAAATGTTGAATAACTATGGTGTACAACTGAAACTAATATAATGTTTATTAGCTATGTTTTAATAAAAAATATTTTTAAAAGCTGTAGGAAAATAAGAAAGCAATATAAGAAAAATCATGATCCTAATAATAAATAAACTAAAATGTAATATTGAAGTAGATATTAATCTCACATATCTAAAAAACACCTTGATTATTAATGATGAGGTGGCAGGATAGCCCTCAGAGCAAAACATTAAGTCCCCTATTTGTATAGGTTGCCTTTTAAATGTCTGCTATCTCCATTTTCATGCTCATATATCTGGTGAATCTCTACTGCCTTCCTGCAGTAATGAGACAAATGAGTCTCCTGTGAGGTCACCCAGGATCTCATCTGCCTGAATACACAATGCAGCTGTGATTATCCAGTCTTTCCACTTCCCCAGCAGACTTTCAGAAAGTGGACCCTGGTCATTCCTGCTCTGGAAGTTCCAAACCTCACCCTCTTCTCTTATCAGCCAAAATGAATTTCCTTATCTGAGGGGAAAGGTCCTACTTCTTCTCTGAGACATTATATACACCACAAGTCACATTCTCTTTTGATTCTGTCCCCAAATTTGTAATTTCTCTAAAGATATTAGGATCGGGAAAACTAAAGCTGGAGAAAGTACAGAAAATGTATTTGTTCTATTCTGTCAAATATTTCACCCTAGGTAAAGAAATACCAAATTGACTCCCTACTTGAATAGGGAAACTGGAAATAAGAAACCAAGGAGCAATAAAAATGTGTAAATTAGTATCTCAAAGTATTAACTAGCTATAGTCTCCTAATAGTAGATTTTTGTGTCTTCAAAAAAGAAAATTTATTTCTGACCTAGATTCAACTCTTTCAATAGCGTAGAATCTGAGTTTTGAATTTTCCAGGGCAGTAGGCACTGCGACTGACCTCCCTTATTCCCATTCTGTCTCATGATTAATCTAAACAATTCATAGTAATTAACCCCCTTGTCAGTGATGCATTCAGGGATGGACAAACTTAAACCAATTTGGGTCAATGACATTCAAGAAGAGCCTCAGTAAGGGCTCTGGGGAAGAAACTTCCTCAATCTTTAATGCCATGGAAAGACAAGCTCTTTCTTCCCCTATAAGTTGTGAATGAGGAAGAACAGAGTTCCCATTGCCACTGGCAGTCATACCACAATATATAAAATTAAATTTAGGTTCAAGCCAAGACTGTGGATGGCAGAGCAAAGAAGCAGAAAGAACCTGCATTCTTGATCCCATCGTTTAGCTACGGGGTCCTGCCCTAATTCATTTTTCATTGTTGAAGGCAATGTGAGTTGGCTTTTCTGTTACCTGCTGTTCAGTGCATTCTACCTGATGTAGAATTTGGTGTGCAGAATGGAAGGAATGCAAATAAAAGACTCAGTCGGGGGAATGGGGGTCCCCCAAAAAGATATGTTTATATCCTAATCCCTAGCATCTGTAAATGTTACCTTATTTGAAAAGGGGGTCTTTTTCAGATGTAATTAAGTTTCATTTTATTATTTTTCTAGTTCAGCTGGATGTTGAAGAGATGCAAATTAAAGACATTTTCATTGAAAAATTCACATTTGACCTTTATTACATGACCATTCTTCAAGAGTACAAAAGTCTTTTCAATAGAACTTCATCTGGCTCAGAAGTTTAGGGCTTTTCAAAATTTTTAGTTCAATGACTTACTTGACAATGTTACTGATTTCAGAATTTTATTCTCCTATAATTAAAACCCTAGTCCGGGAATTTGAACACTTGAATTTTGTCTTGGCCACAAAATGCTGGGCGACTTTGGGCAGGTCACATCCTCCTCCCAGCAGTAATTACTGCTGTGGAACTATCAGCAGTTCCCAAGGACCTTATTACAAATACAGATTTTGGGGCCCCATTCCAAGCCTACTGAATCAGATTTTCTAACACTGAGACCTAGGAATCTGTATTTTCAATTAACCGTGAAATTATGATAAACAGCCAAATTTGGGAACCACTGAATTAGATAACCTCTAAGATTCTTCACAGCTCTAAAATTTTGATTTTCTGATTTCTGTCTCTTCTGTCACTGTTTGTCCTATCTCTACTACTAGATACTGTGCTAAAAAAAAAACAAAAACAAAATAAGCCAAGGTCGTGATTTAATCATGTTATAGCCTTCTAGTACCTATACAATGCCTGATATGTAGTAGGCACTCAATAAATATTTGAAGAATTAATCAGTAGTGATTAAATAAGTGAATATTATTTCATGTGGACCCCAATCACCTATGGATAGAGAAATCTAAAGAGAAAGATAATATTATAAATTTTTGTCTGATATAATCTTGTACTCCTTACCTGTCCTACTACAATGGGAAGACACCAATGGGAAAGTGGTTGAGATTCTCCTGTGGGCTGGATTATGCCACAATATTTCCCAGTGGCTGTGATAACTGAAGGAGATTCATGATTCAGTAGGAGCTAGTTTCCTCTCCTTGACTTTTCTAGGTCCAGAAAGAGCCATATTCTGACTTCGTGACAGATGTTCTTGAGGCCAAGCTGCAGGCAAAGGCCACCTCAGGTTTCCGTGGGAAAATGTCAGTGAGTGGGAAAAATGCATTTATTTTTTTGTTAGAAGTTATCCATAAATTTGCCAGCAGTGGGTGTCAGCCAAGCAGAGTGTCCCCAGAGCATCTCATGACCTCATAGTCCCTTCTCCCAGAGCCCTCCTCTACACTCCACTGACTACCCCTTGTGCTTCCCCAGCTCAGACACTGTCTGCTGGCCTTGGAAGATACCGGCTGAGGATGAAATCTGTCACAGGGGTGGGCAACTTAGCCAATGGGAGGTAGAGGAGTTTGGCATCCAGGCCAGGATTGTAGCGGATGCGGGGGCTCCGGGAAACAATGGCATGCTCCATGCTGTTGATGACATCTCTGGTCCTTGGCTCTGCCAACTGCATCATGTTTTTTAACTTGTCAGTATCTGTTTGAAGGTACAGAAGGAGAACAAAAACATCAAATGTTCTATTATTCTACATTGAAGATGGTTTCTTCTGAATTCACTCTAAGCTCCCTTTCCATGAGATCACTGATCTAAAGTTTCAGGCAAATCTACCACACCCTACAGATTGTCCTTTAAACAAACACCCTGTAAATAATCTTATTTCTCTTCTTAAATTTCAAGAATTGTGTATTGAATTCCTACTATTGCATTATATTAGCAACAAGAAAAACTGTGCCCAGTTCTGCTGCTTATTACTTGTGTGATCTTGAACTTAAACTGTCATCATCTATAAAATGGGGCTAATGATACCAGCCGTAGAGAACAATGAAGATGAATAATAGCAGACATGATAAGGTGGCTTTAGAACTAGGCTCTGAAAGATGGCACAACCTGCATGGCTAGTGGGGTGGAAGAAGCTACCTGAGACATAGAAGTAGTATGAGGCACATTCTTGCATTGTTCTCTCAAATATTTATTGAGCTCCTATTTTGTGCTGGGCACCCTGTTAGACACGGAGCAGGAAGGGGAACAGAAGTATCCTTTTTATGTTGTTACTCTCCTAGGTAGTAAGGGAAATTATGGGCTTTGTTTGGATTTAGTCAACTTGGAAACGTTTGTGTTATTGTGAGAATTAAGCCAGATAAAATCCATAAAGTATCAGGGACCAGGCTTTGGCAGTTTGGATAGACCCAATAGCAGAGTTTCTGTCCCCTTTTCCTTTGCCAGGGTCAGTTCCAGGGCTTCTGATCTAGTGTCTCCCCAGGAAGAAAAGGAAGCAAAGGAGGAATTATGGGTGGCCTTCCTGGCAGGGTTGAAATAAAGAAAAACCTGGCAGGTAACTGTGGCTCAACTCCAGGCCTATTAGGACAAGAATATTGAACTCTGTACATGTGCCTGTCCTGGTGATTCCATGTGCTGCTTCTTTGGGAATGTTAGCATGTTAGGTTGCAATACATAACAATTGTATATATAGCTCTCTGTATAATGCCATATAGAGAACTATACTGTAGTTCTATTTTGGGTACAGTTAAACATTATTCCAAGATTCCTAGCCTGGTCCCAGGGTTCACGGGCCAGGCACGCATTTGGGTGGCCACAATAACTTGCTGGAGTTTGTGCCCAGGGGTGCTGTATGGCCACTCCTAAATATTTCTTCAGTCTGTCTCCACAGCACCTGCCCCCGAAATACTACCACCACCACCACACATACACAATTTGCACAGCCACCAAGACTTGTAACTCAAGCCTTTGTCATTCCTTCACTGGGCTTCTACAATAGCCTCCCAGATGGCCCCGTCTCCACCCCCATCCTTCCCACAGTGACACAAATCTGACCAGGTCATTTCAGTCATTTATTTAAAGGCTCTTCAGTGCCTTCAAGAAAGAGCCATACGGGGAGTTCCCTGATGGTGTAGTGGCTTAAGGCTTCGGCGTTGGCACTGTCAGTGCTGCGGCCTGGGTTCGATCCCCAGTCAGGGAGCTGCCCACATACCAAAAAGCAAAACAAAACAAAACAAAACAAAAAAAAGAGCCATACGATCTGACTCCCAATCTCTCCCAGCCTCCTCCACCACCAAGACCCCTTCACACTTCTCTTAGCCCAGACTAGTTCTAACAGTGATGGCTAAGGTCTGTTGAGCTCTTATCCAGGGGCAGGAGACGTAGCCTAGGAAAGTAACAAGTGAATGTATCTAGCATCTGCAGGTGGAGAAAAACAAGAACCAGTCCTATCCAGCAAGGCTAATTCCTATGACCTGGACCTGACCTTTAGCTAATTATAATGTCATTATAATCTCATTTACATGATCATTACTATGACTCCCAGCATGCATCTGATGCCACAACAGTTCCAGAGGTACGAAATATGGAAGAAAGAGCAGGGAAACAGAGGGTCCTGCCCGAGGGAAGAACATAATGAACCACGTCAATGGTCATGTTGTAGGTGTGAGGTAATGAGGCATATTTAGGATGTGTTAGCGGGTAAGGATGGTCTGGATAGAGATTTAATTTCTCCTTGCAGCTGGCCAAGCTCGGATAAGCTTGTGTCCCAAAGTCAGGGCTGCTATTTCAAGAAGTGGCAACAACAGCTTTATCAGTTCTTTGATTTTGCAGCTGGCCAAGTTCAGCTAAACATGGTTCTTATTAACCCACCCCAAGCTTGTTTTTGTTAACTCTTTCCCTGTCTCTAATTGCCTGTCTCATGATGGTAGCGGAAACTGGAGCTCAGGGAGTGGTCTGGCAGGAAAAGAAAAAGGATGAGGACATGAAGGCAGGCAGGAAGAGAGACTGTTTTAAGGGTGTCTACTACTTAATTTCAAATTGTTTCTCCCCAAACCTTTAGTAAAGTTGGCTTCAGATAAAACATATGGGAGTAATTCTGATAAAATCTCAATAAAAATAATTAAAAACAGCAATAATGAAAAAGAGAGAGAGGAGACATTTAAAATCCAGCCTCTCTCAAACCATCATTTTAACACCCTTGGAGATGTAGGGAATGAATGAAAGACCTTTAGTCCTCTTTAGAATTGCTAATAGTTCTTTTGTGTTTGTAAAATTGCCAATAGAAATGCTAATTGTCTTTTTAGTTGTCATTAAATTAAGGTTTTGAAGGTGATAGGTGATAATATAAAAAAAGAAGATATATGCTTTAAGAAGGTATAAGGTATGAAAATACATTTTGGAAGGAACTGATAGAAAATAGCTTGTCATAAAGGTGGTTATTTCTAAATGAGTAGAAAGAAAAGGACAAACTAAGAGGAACTAAGAAAGTTAAGGAGCTCCCTGATGGTGTAGTGGCTTAAGGCTTCAGCGGTGGCGCTGTCAGCACTGCGGCCTGGGTTCGATTCCCAGTCAGGGAGCTACCCACATACCAAAAAGCGAAAAAAAAAAAAAAAAAAAAAGTTAAAAGGTTTGTGAAAAGAAAATCTTGAAATTTTGACATGTAGTGAAACTAAACAAGCTTAAGGTCCCTCTGACCCCTGTTACTTTCCTAATGAGAAGGCTCAGATCCTAAAGAAGGCCAAGGAAATGTATCTCATTGTCTTTAGCAACCGAGACAGGAAAAACGAGGAAGAAACAGTGAGATGGGAAACGAGACCAGAGACAGGCCATACTTTTGGCCACAGTTTCAGAGACGAAGGCTAAAGCCACCTCAGGGCCACCCAGGAATGCCAGATAAAGGAGCCTGCTTTGGGTGTAGAAGCCCAGACCTCTGAAACAAGGAGCACCCTAGTCCTCCAAAGCAACTGTGCCCCCTACAGAAGCCTAAAGGGCACAAGAGGAGGGATTGTTCCTTGTTCTGAAGGGAGCAGGGACCAATTTCTTCTCCATAAATGGCTGCAATCAACTGACAGGGCCTAAAATAACCAGTGGTTCCCAATTAGGTGCAAACCACCACTATGAAAGGGGAAGAACTATGGGTGACACTTGACATGGCAAACAAGCCTGTTAATTTCCTGATTAATATTAGGAGCCATTTACTCTGTCTTGACCACTCACTTTGGGCCTAATTCCTCTAAAATCTTCTTGGGTGTAAAAATAAATTTAGGAGTTCCCTGGTGGTGTAGCGGCTAGGCTTTGGCACTCTCAACACTGCAGCCTGGGTGCGATTCCCAGTCAGGGAAATAACCCCCCAAAAAATTAGGTTCATACTCAGTCTGTTTCTTGACAGTGGCCTATACCTTAGAGAAAAAAAGTAAAAGGAGCCAATCACGATTGTTTTGATGTTTCAGCTGATACAAGTTTAAATTGCAGCTCCACTACTTCAATCAGTTATGCAAATACAACCTCCCAGGCCATCCATGCCAGTGGAAAGGAACTAGGACAGGTCAGGGAAGCCATCCTTGAAAACAGAGCTTCTATAGATTACCTGCTATTAAGGCACAGTCATAGATGTGAAGAATTTAAAGGGCTATGTTAACTCACAGTTAATTAAAGACAAGGTCAAACAAATTCGTAACATAGTGAACAATATCAAACAGAAGTATTTTTGAGCACTGATCTTTCCTCCCTTACTTCCTGGCTTCCCAACCTTCCTAGCTTAAAAGAAACGTTTCTCATCTCTCTTTGATTTATCGTCATAAGAATCATATCTTGCTGATGTATTCAATGTGCTCCGGTTTGCAGATCTCTCACTACCTGGATGCCAAAGGCTACACAACAACCAAAGACTAAAATTTTCCTCCAGCAACCTGATGACCAATTTCATTTTAAGGACCATCAGGATACAATTGATGGCCCAGCAAGGCTTCCAGCCCATCTCGACCGAAGAAGGATGTAGGAGAATACAACTTGCTCCAGACCAGAGGACAATATTGCCCTATTCCCCAGGCTTAACTTGTTTTTTTCTTCTAGGCAGACAATGCCACCCTAACAGTCAGGAAGTAGCCAATGAGAATGGTGCCCTATTCCTTATAAATAACTAAAAAAAAAAAACCCCAGGTATGTTAGGGCTAAATAAGTAGGAGCAAAAGGCTCACAATAGAAAAGGCTTGCAAAATTCTTTGGGCTCATAAAACTCTTTGACCCCCATCCCCACTTTATCTCAAGTCTTACAGAGGCAAAATATGCTCCTAAAACTTTGCTCTTCCTCCCCCATTTAACTACATGTGGTTAAGTCTTACAGAGGCAGAACATGCTGATAAGCGAGAGGAATGAAAAACAGAGAAAAATCACAGACCCCAGATAAGACTGGACTTGGATTACTTACTGGCCTAAGAAGGAGGAGTATGAAAAGTTGAACTTAACTAATTGCTGCCTGCAAATTGAGGACCAGGGGCAGGTCACAGAGGACACAGTAAGAAAAATCCAAATGTTGGCTCATGTCCTGGTGCAAACCTGGAGTGGATAGAACCTCCAGAGCTTATGGGGAGGATGGTTTTCAGCCTTCGGAGAAATTAAAACCCCATCGGGCTATGTTTGATTGTTCCTTGTCTCCTCCCACTAACAGTCAGAGCTATACCTCAATGATTGAGACAACTGTCAACCAAAAGGCCGCATCACATATGTTCTATGTAAAACACTATCAGCCCCTGCAGCAGCATGTAGATGATGAAACCCCAAAGTAAAAAAATTATATGGAGTCTCAAAAGGGGGGAATGAAGGAGGAGGCACTGCCTTGAGTTATCCACCCATATCTAGCATGCCAGAAACTTTCTGCCCATGTTCAAGGACATTCCCCTCAATAAATCCCAAGGACATTTCCAGCAATAAATCCTAATTCTTTTTTTTTTTTTCTGTAAGAGCCCACAAGAATTTGTGCCAATGCATTAGGACCACCAATTGAAAGGCAACACGATTGCCCCTTTGACTAAAAGCCTGTAAATCCTATAAAAGGACAGGACCAGTGTGAGTCGGGGATCTCAGCCATTTTAGACTTTTGTCTGCCGTGGCTCCGCCAGCTGAATAAAGAACCCCTTCCTCTTCTATTCTTGGCATTTGGGTGATTCTTTCTCTCTGTTGGGCCTAGATTCCTGCAACACAGGCAACATTGATATATGGCTGAGCTGAGTACTTTACATTCTTGTTTAATTCTCCAAACAGCCCATGAGAGAGGAATTATACTTTATAATGAAGAAACTCAAATTTAGAGAATTGGCTAACACAGGGAAACAGCTTTAATCTAAATTCTGAATCCAAACCACCTCCAAAAGCATGCAGTGCTATCAGGTCTCCAAAAGGCAGCTCATGCTCGTCCCTCTGTGGGAAATATCTGCCATCTTTTTCCTTTTTGGTGAACTTCTATTCATTCTTCAAGACTCACTAAGGCATACCTCTTAACCTTCTGAAGGCTTTTGCTACACCAGAATTAAGACTCAATACTGTTGTGCTGTGTTGTCTTGTATACATGTCCTCTGTTGCATTATTCTGTGTGTGATATTGTATTTGCTTTCATATCTCCTCTGCTGGATTCCCAGAGAATTTGTCTCAGCTCTGTGTCCCCACAAACACTAGTCAAACTGAAGTGAAATTTAGAGTATAATCACTAGGAAAATTTTTTAATCTAAAAAATATTTTTTTTAATCAAATGGTTGCCTGAAAATTTTCCTCTGCAATCATGGGGTGGATAACAGATGAATTAGCTTAGTATTTTAGAAACCCAATCCTTACTATTTTTCAGAAGAATGATAGCAGCATTTGACAGTTTTCAGAGAAAGTGTGCCTTTCCCCATCGTCTCTTATTTTATTTTATTTTATTTTTTATTCATTTTTTAAAATTTATTTTTATTGTTAGACTTATTGGGGTGACATCTGTTAGCAAGGATTACATAGGTTTCAGGCATACAATCCTACAGTGCATTGTCCACTTGATGTATAATAAGTTCACCACCCAGTGTGACTTCTCCTTCCATCATCTTTTATATTGCACAGAAGATTATAACTTCTGCCTGCATTGAGCCACTTTACACTGACTCATATACCTTGGTATTCGACTGGTTTGAACCTCTTTGAATTTAGTACTGGATGCATTTTGACGTGAAAATTTTGTCCAGTACTTCCCGTTTGTTTGGTACTTGATGCACAAGCAAGAAACTTGTCTGTGTCATTGCCTTGTGACTCACTATCCTTTCCAGCAGAAACCAGGGGTCACACATTAGTCACGTGGTAGCTCTTGCCCTGTGCACATCCCCCTGTGGTCTTATCTTAGCTTCTGTGGTCATTTTGTGCATTTTTGGTTTGGGAACGCATTACATTTATTTATGTTATTCCTCATGGGAAAAATTTGTTTGGTACTTCTTTTTGGTACTTATCACGGCTCCTGGAACCAATTAACGATGAGTACCAAGGTATCACTGTACTTAGGAAATGGCCTTGTGAAGTTTTCAGACATTGACTGAATCTATATTTCACCTCAGCCCCATAGCGGCCCTATAAATAATTTGGACTGCTCTTTACTAAGGGAGAGTTTTAGGGGGATCTCACAGAGGATATATAGTATTCCTCACTATCCCCCACATTTAGTTCCCTTGTTTAAAAAGCAACAGCTGCAGATTTTTCTCTGAGATCCTTGCTTCTCCCACTGAGTCCTTTGGTCTGTCCAGATCACATGACCCAGCCTGAGCCAATCAGATCTTCACATTCCCCTGGGCACAGTGATGGGCTCAGGGTTGAGTACATCCTGCAGTTCCCTCTGATCCTGCTGTCATAATCCCATCAAGTTAGAGTGAATCTTAGGCCTTTGTGGGGAGCTGCTGAAAGGACTATCCCTGGAAGGAGATGAGGAGATGCTACAGCCATGTGACCCCCACAGAAGAGAGAGCTTGTGAAACTGGAGCCCAGACAAAAGAAGCAGAGCCAAGAAATAGGGCAAAACCAGGTCTTAACAATATTATTTGCAGACTGGATCAGACTATGCCTGAAGCCCATTTCCCTCAACATTTTAATCATGAGTGTCAAGAAATTCTTTTTATGCTTTAATAATTTGGATTGGATTTTCTGTCATCACTGAGAAAGTCCCAACTGATGTAAATCCTTAGGATCTTTTTCCTCTTCAAGGAACTCTAATATATCCATAACTAAAAGATTACTTTCTTGGGGGTTCCCTGGTGGTGTAGTGGCTAGGCTTCGGCACTCTCAACACCATGGCCTGGGTTCGATTCCCAGCCAAGGAACTACCCTCCCACTCCCAAAAAAGATTACTTTCTTTAAGGAATACTACTCTGAATATTTTCCCCTAAATCAATGAATGAATGGTACTTCCATCTACCAGGTTCTATAAATCTGGCACACATCCCCCTTCCAGTGTTGGCAGGTCTAATATACACCTGGCATGTATCAACTTCTTTCCATTTTCTCCACCTCTATGTAGTCCAAACCAGCATTATGTCTACCTGGAATACTGCAGCAACTGGAGCAGTTTTTCCTAATCACAAATCCCATCACATCCTCAATCCTCATTGTGCTTTGATGAGCTAATTTATCCCGTGTCCCTCCCCTCCCCCCACACTACTTCTGCCCCCTCTGGCATTTTTAACGTTCTCTAATGACTTTTCTGTTTCCTGTAAAAACCTCGCTGCCTATCCTTCCTTCCCACTTTTTGGAAATGCCTAACTTATACTTCCCCATAGTCAAAGCAGAGAAGCCCTTCCTTATGCTATAATCTAAACTGGGGCTCCAACTTCCAGCCCCATTCTGTTTCCATTGCCCTCTGTTTCTCTCCATGGCACTTGCCATTAAATGTGTGTGTTTATTAAGCTCTGTCTCCCCTACTAGGGCTTAAGCTACAGGCAGTGAACTATGAGTCCTGCTGCTTGGTCCACTCTCACTCCCCATCCCCAAACAATGTCTGACATGTGGTGAGCTCTCAATAAAATGTGTATTAAATGAATAAATTATTATCATAGTTTTGGTGTCTTGGCTTTTTATTGATGTATGATGGTTAGGAGTACATGACACTAAACTCTCCTGGATAGTTAGGTACTTTTCATGGATTTGATTGAGTGATTACATTTAACCCATCCAAGGTTTCCGGGTATATTTAAAAATTTCATAACTTTGTATTTTGTATTTTTTTTTTTTTTTTTTTTTTTTTTTTTTTTTTTTTTTTTTTTTTTTTTTTTGCTTTTTGGTACGTGGGTAGCTCCCTGGCTGGGAATCGAACCCAGGCCGCAGCACGCTGACAGCACCAGCGCCAAAGCCTAAGCCACCACACCATCAGGGAACTCCTATCTTTGGATTTTGGATAATTACTATCTAAGAATCTCTCTTTGCAATACAAGAACTGATGGCTTGCAGGCACCAGTGTAATGGTGAAAAGGAGGCCACGTTGTCTGAGAGAGGATGAAAACAAAACTTCTAAATCAAATTGTTCTTACTAGGGACCAGGTAATCTTCTAAGCTCTGTTTGAATGAACTCTTTGAATTCTCATAGCTCATTACAGATGAGAAAACCAGGTAACTTGTCCAAGGCGAGCAGGAGAACTGAAATTTGCATTCAGGCAGCCTAATCCCAGAGTAAAAGCTTAATCACAATAGTAAATGGCCTTAAAAGAATTTCACAGAAGCCAAGTAAAAAAAGAAAAAAAAAAAATATCTGGGTTAGAGAAATGCATAACTAGACTGTTGAGGGAGCAGGAAGGGCATTGAGAGCCTGGGTGCTTCACTCTGACCCAAGAGAACCTCCTCAATCAGCAAAGAGCCAGCCTCACCTTCTTGGCTGGTGGCCAGATCACAGAGAAGCAGCTGGACAAGTGAGATGCCTGCAAAGGAGGCTCCAGCTAACTGTGCCAGAGCCAACTTCTATTGACAAGGCTGTCCCTCACAAAGGCAACCATAGAGGTGGTCCTCAACTGCCTGGAGCCAGAGAAATGGGGCGAACTAGGAAGTCTTCTGGGTCATCCTCTTCTGAAACCATACCTTCTGCTTCAAGATTATATGACCTCAGTGAATGCTGGGCCTCTAGTCATCAGAGTGGCCTTCTCTCTCCTATCATGAGGGGCTTAGCCAGGTCTTTTGGCCAATTCATCTTCCACAGCACCCTCAGGCCACTCTTCTTGAGCCCCAATGATCAAGGCTCCATTCACCCTCAAACTGGAAGAACTGCACAAAGTTTTAGGGTAGTGTAACAAACAGCTGTGATGTCTTTTCTCTACTCTCCAAAAACACCTGAGGTTCACCAGATACCCTTTGCTCAGAGAGGAAGAGAGTTGCCTAGAGCTTCTTTCTTTTATGTACTTGTGTGCTTCTTTCCCTCTTTATTGCTTTAATAAGCATTTAATGTGTGCAAGAGATGTCACAGATATTAATTCTCATAGAAGCCTTGTGAGGTAGGCACTATCATTAGCTCCATTTTTTAGATAAAAAGAACAGTCATAGGGGGACATTGGTAACATGCCCAAAGTCTCCTAGCGGTAAGTGGTAGAGCTAGGATTCAAACCTAGGCAGTCCGGTTCAAGCAGCTGTGCTTTTAATAACATCTCTGTCCTTCTGTCAGTACATTTTCACCTGATTCACCAGCTAATGATGTTTTGGGGAGCAGGTGCCAGGAGTGGGAAGCATCCTTGGGCAGCATCTCTCCTAACACCCCATCTCCCTAGCAACTATGGTTCTGCCATTCCCAGCAGTTGCCCACTTGGTCTCTGTCTTCAAACTCCAGCTTTGCCACTAGTTGCCTGGCCTTGAGCCCATAACCCCTGAGAGCCTCCATCCCATCACCTGTAAAATGAAGCCCGGTCAGTGACAGCGCCCCACCCCACGCCAAGATCTCCCTGTCCCTCTTGGAGACCCATCTCCCTTCCAGGTAACTCACAGATACGGAAGTACTCCTCTCCATAGCTATCCCGGGTCTCCTGAGGCAGCCGATTCCATAGCTTCTGCAAGTGTGACTCCATGCCCTCACTGCCCAAAATGGATGTCCGATAGTTCCCTGGCTCAATAATGCTGACTTTCACCCCAAAGTAGTGGAGCTCACGCCTGAGAAAGAAGAGTTGGACTTAGCCTGGGAACCCAAGATGGCAAAGAATCATCAGGGAGAGTCACCTCTGACACCTCTACAGGGGCTGATCTCCCCAGGAATCTAGAAATGCTCGCCTGAACAGGTTTTGCTTTCATGCATGTAAGCCCTGTTATAGGGCCTTAGCCCTTCCCCAAGTCTGGTCTCTGGGCAATTCACATTAGGCAAACCTAGCAAGGGGAAGTTAACAAAGAATCTAGACCAAAGTCTTACCTCCCACCAGGTCCCTCCCATTCAGCCCACACCCAACACTCACATGGTGAAAAGAGTGATGGAGTCCATGCAAGGCTTGAATCCTTCTCTGAGAGTCTCCCATGGGCACATCTGCCCCCAGTCCTGTCTGTCTGTTTGAGAGACAATCCCTCCTACTCCTACAGGCTCCAACAGGGTTTCATTTATTCTGGGACAACTCAAGGGAAGGCAGGGAAATAGCTTTCTATCACTACCCCTCTTTTCCTCCTCATCTCGTCTTCTCTTGGTCCTTGGGGAAAGCCCCCTGAGGGCTAGCCTTCTTCCTGTTACTGTTATATTCATCTTTTTGGAACTCCCCTGCCCACATGTTGTCATTCTCCTGCCCCCAGCCCTCTCTTCCTGAGGTGAAACTCCAGGACTCCCACTCAAAGTGATTTGGCACCAGGGCCCAGTCACCTGATGCTGTCAGAGAAGGCCTCGACGCCAAACTTGGAGACACAGTAGCCACCACCAATGACAGCCACACGACCACCAGAGCTCGACATGTTAACGACCCTGCCCCGAGCTTTCTTGACCATGGGCAGCATGTGGAGGGTCACTTCGATCAGTCCCACCAGGTTCACATTGATCACCTTCATAAAGTCCTCCTTGGTCAGCCATTCATTGGGACCACTGGGCAGGCCCACACCAGCGTTGTTAACCAGGGCCCAGAGCCCTGGGGGAAAGATAGAGGGAGAGAGAAGCACACAGAAGTTAGCACTGTCTCTGGAAAAGTACCAGGGTCTGCTACCCACCAGCTTAGGGCTACCAAGGATGGTTGAACAGATAGATGCACAAGACACAAGACAGCCAGACTGGGGCCTGGAGTAGGGAGCTTTGGCAGCCCAAAGGAAGATGTGCCTTTTATTAATTTCCCTAAAGGGGCACTTCTCCTGATTCACACAGTCTGCCAACTAGCTGGGACCTATACCAGGTAACAATCCAGGCTTTAGCTAGCTAATACCATCTAAGCTATTAGCTCTGGGAAAACAGATATCATTTTCACATTAATGAGTAAATGTCTGACTTCCTACCCCTAGTAGGTTTTCCCCTCTATATTCACCTAAGTATAGGAAATCAAATCCATGACACACATTACCAAGATCACTTCATTTATTCACTCATTCACACATCCATTCATTCATTCATTCATGTATCTCTTCTCTGTTGGTTACAGAAGATGGTAGGGTCTTATCACTCAAGGAACTCCCAAACCAGAGAAGAAATAAATCACCTATATAAATAAATATATCAAGTATTTAAATAAAATAATTATGAAAAAATGTGAAAAAGGCTCTTTGAGATAATTAAATTGAATTACTGTAAACAGAGAGAAATAATGCTAAGTATTGTCATTCAACTCTGCAGGAACCCAGCCAGTCTTGAAGAGCTCATTTTCTAGACCTGGTTCTACCTCCAGCTTTGGACAAGTCACTGTCAGTCTCTGGGCCTCAGGTTCTTTGTTGACTGGACTAAAATAGAAGTTTCTAGCCTGTGCTTTGCAATCCTGAGAGCTTTCCAGACGGAACCCCAGAACCTTTGAAGGGAAGGAGATGTAGAAGCTCAACTTTCATTTGTTTTATATTGTTCAGCTTCCAAATAAAATTCCACTTGAGGAAGAATGTTTGATCCTAAAAACATGTTTCAAAAGCCTCTAAATGACCCCTCAAGAATGCCTTACAGCTCTTTCCTTCAGGGATTCTATAAGCCCCACTGCCTTGGCTCCTTCCCTTCCCCTGCCCCATGCCACACCTCACCTCAGTCTCTGCAAACTCAAGATACTCCTCTGGGCATACTTCTCACTTTCTCAAGGACAGATCTGGATATAAGTACCACTCATAGTCCACCGCTTCCCCTTGGCCTGAGGTCCACACAAAAGCCATGTCCCCACCCTATCTTCCTGACTTCTTCCAATTAGAGAGACCCCAGGAGACCATATGACTGACAGGACTCAGAACATTCCTAAATAGAGGGGACTCTCTTGTCTTACAGAGGAGAAAGTGAGACTCCTGAGACCCAAAGACTGTAAACCCAAATGGTCTCCACCTGTGGAGAAAGAACACACACTCACCACTCCCTCTGATCATCCCCAGTAAACGGCTCTGCCTGCCGGGGGAACCAGGACAACTTTAATTATTTTTTTCTGCAAAGGGCAACTACAGGAGTGCCAGAGCAGTGTGAACAGCTTTAGGGTCAACCTGTCATGTCTAGAGACTCTCAGGTGCAATAAGAAAGTATACCAAAAACCCCTTCCCCCATTTCCCAGTGCTTTTTAAACTAAGTGTGTTGCCCAGTAGGGTAAGCAGAATAATGTCCCCATGAAGATGTGCCCATACTAATCCCTGGAATCTGTGAATATGGTGGATTCCACCCCTCTGAGTTTCTGGGAGAGAAAACTTCCCTGGGAAATTACCCCTTCATGTGGACAGAACAAACCAGCTCCACTAAGGCAGAGCCTCAGCCCCTTTCTCTACATCACCTTTCCCACCCCATCTAACAACACAGTCCCTGATACCTGTCAGGTGCCTGTGGGAGAAAGAAAGAGAAAGAAGGATAAACTGAGAAAGCCCAACAATGCAATTTGCCCCACCTTGCTCTCCTATTTGGTCCCTCCCACCCGGGGCCAGCAGGAAATTTCTGGTAGACTGGGTCCGGTCCATGTACCAGCAGTTGAAAACCACTGTTTTACAGTTTTAATTTCTGACTTAGTTGTCTCCGAAATAATTTTTCTATTTTCACTGGTTTCCAAGTGTAAAAGGGTTGAAAACCTTGCTCTAGAAGGAACACAGCTCTATAGACACCTTGATTTAAGCCCAGTGAGACCCATTTTGGACTTCTGACCTCCAGAACTACAAGATAGTACATTTATGTTGTTTTAAGCCAATAAGTTTGTGTTAATTTATTGCAGCAGCAATAGGAAACTAATATACCCAGTGACTGATGAACACAAGTGGCTCAGGGCTGAATGTAGGGCACAGGGTGAGGCAGGCTGTTGAAAAAAGAGATTCACTCTTGCTGAATTATTCATTCCTTAGTTCATCCAATAAATGTTTGGCACATTACTCTAGGTGTTAGACACTGTTCTAAGTACTAAGGATATGTAGTAAATAAAAAAATACAAAAAGTCTTGCCCCCCAGGAAGCTTCATTCTAGCAGGAGAAATAGACAATTAAAAATAAAAAAAGTATTGGATAGTGGTAAATGTTAAAAAGAAAAATAAAGCAGGGAGTTACTGCCCTGTCTTTCCTGGGCCCCAGGGCTCTCCTGTTTCCTACCTGTGTTCATGGACCCCAGACTAGTTCCCTTATAAATCAGGACTTGCCCTAGGCTGCTGCTTCTATAACTGAGCCACCCTGTTCCTCCTGTTTCTGCAAGCAGGGAACTCCCTGACCACGTCCCCATGCAGTCCTGGTCAAGCCCCAACCCACAGCCTCCTTTCCTAATGGAGCAGCCACTCTGATGTCAGCACTTACCCTGATATCAGCACGACCCAATATCCACCATGTTGTGAGGAAAAGGACAGATCTCTCTTTCCCTGGCCTTCTAACCTGACACAGTCAAGGAGAGCACTGCCCCAACTCAGGGAGTCCAACCGCATGTTCCCATCCCCTTTCCTCCAGCCTGATCCCAACAAAAAATATGCTCACATTTCTATAGGAGCTGATGATCAGGACTGCTTAAGTCCCAGAGAGGTAAGTTCATCTTTAGTGGTTTGGACATCACATCTTCTCTCCCCCATGTCCTATGGCAACCTCCTTCTATCCCTCTGAACTTCTAAGAGAGAAAACTTCCCTGGGAAATTACCCCTTCATGTGGACAGAACAAACCAGCTCCACTAAGGCAGAGCCTCAGTCCCTTTCTCTACATCACCTTTCCCACCCCATCTAAGAGCATGGTCCCTGATATCTCTCAGGTGCCTGTGGGAGAAAGAGAGAGAAAGAAGGATAAACTGAGAAAGCCAAACAATGCAATTTGCCCCACCTTGCTCTCCTACTTGGTCTCTCACCCACTGGGCTGCTGCCTGGATGTTCTCGGTCTTGGTGACATCCAGTAGGGTAGTCTGTAGCCGGTAGGAAGTATCTTGCTGAAGCTTCTGGGCCCCCTCCTCAGTGAAACAAGCAGCCAGCACCCACATGCCCCGATCATCCAGCTGCTTGGCCAGCAGGTTCCCAAAGCCCGAGTCACAGCCCGTGATGAAGACGTGCTTGTCTGAGAGGTTGGGAACAAGGTTGCAATTCTTAAACCAGCGGTACATAAAGGAGAGGTCCATGATAGCCGCCATAGGGCAGGGAGGAGGTGATAGCCAAGAACGATCAGGTCAGGAGACAGTAGGAGAGGCTGGTCCTCTGAGTCCCAGCTGGCGGTGTGCTGGAACCAGCTGAGAAGAATTCTCCTCCTTTCCACTGCTGGCAACAGACTAAAGGCCCCTGAGTGAGCCACTCTATAATTTTTATAGGTGGATGCATCACCATACCAATTAGCTCAGATGCAAGAAATTCAAGTCTAACCTGAATCCTTGTCACTTCACACAGCCCTGGCAGTTGCCCTTCTCTCTGCCTCAGCCCTGAAGGGTGAAGGTGACAAGGATGGGAAAGACCCCAGTAGTGATGTTGGTGCTGAGAGGTGGCTCACCTGGGTGGTCGAACAGGATAAATGAGAAAGGAGGATGGAGATCAAAATCATTTTCCATGAGTGCAAGCATGTAAACAAACTTAATTTTTATTTTCAGGGGGAAATATTAAGACAAATTCATTAATGTAAAACAAACAAAATTGGTTTTGTGCCCTTCAAACCCCAAAGGAAATGAGCTCTTTGGAATTCTCTGCCGTAGGTGAATCTCCATTCTGAGACAGAATGAAAAATGAAGGGTTTCTCCCAGGGAAGATAGGTCTCCATTGTCCTGAGACCAAAGGCAGTGCAGCCCTCTTGGTGATGTGAGGCCTTGATTCCCAGAAAGACTGAGGGTCTTGGGCCTGGGTCCTTGGGAGGTGACACTCAGGGAGCTCCCAGTGTATTCCAAGCAGATACAGCTCTCGCCCTCACCCAGTGACCAAGCAAATGGAGGGAGTCAAGGACTGCAGACATAAGAGCGATGCTGGGGCAGGGCCCACACTGGGCACTTTCTCTCCATCCCCAAGACCAGACACACACTAGGTGATCTGGTAAGCTGAGGACCCTGAAGTGGGTCAGGGGTGGGGGGTGGCAGTGGAAGGAAAGGACTACAAAGTCACCTGGTACCACAGGCAATTGAATGTGCAGAGGGAAGGGAGGTCAGGAGCCAAAGGTGTGGGGCTGATAACAGCTAGAACCACAGGTGACAAGAGAAGTCAGGAGGGGGACACTTTGGACATAGGAAGAGAAGGCAGGAGAAGAGAGAGTTCTGATATGAATATCAATGAGATGAGGTCCAGCCAGATGGTGAGGATAGGTGATGAGTTTCCTAGACAGCTGCAGAAAGGGCCTGGGGCTGAGTCCCGGGCTCTGAGAGGGGGTGACATGGGAGAAGCAGAAGACTGAGGCCAGAGACTTGGAGAGCTCTCAGGTTCAGGACTTGGAGGGGAGGGAGAGATTTCAGGTAATGGAGCAAAGAACTCACAGAAAGGTAGGAGGGAAGCTGATAGAGATAAGGAAGTAAGGGTGTGAGACAGAGGTGTGAGTAACAAGAGAACGTATGCCCAATTGCATAAGATGCAGGGACAGAATAATGCTGGAATCTACAGCGGTTCTTAGAACAAACCTCTGGGGTCTTCATTTCTCAGGATGAGCCTGATTACCAGCTCATCCCCAGGGACGCAGGGCAAACTGTCCACACTTTTCCTGTCCAGAGGGTCTGACACAGAAATGGGGTCACAAAACGTCCTAGAGTGAGGGGACAAGGATGCCTCTCTGTGTTCTGCTATCTACCATGGTCAGTTCCAGAATCAGATAAAGCAGGTGCCACCTAGAAAAGGCCAAAGATCTTGGCCACTCTATACCAAGGGTGGTAGGAGGTCAGATCATGACCCACCTTTTTGGAGTAAACACACAGCCTATGTGGGAAGTGGTAGAAGCAACCTCACCTACTTCGTAACCACCCCAAGGTGCAACACCTCCTACACTGGATCTAGGAGGCATTTCTTAACTCTGCCTCCTGGGTAAGTGAACAGGGAAGTCTTGACTGGAAAATGCCAATGTCATTTGAGGGATGAGCAGCCTCGAGAGTAACCCAGTTCTTGAAAAGACAGATGAGATCCAGAGGTTGCTTTTGGATCTGGAAGAGAATCACCTGGAGCTACCTCAACACAGACCTGGGCCTCACTCACTATCTCATGGGCTTCTCTATTGACTGCTGGCTAAGGCAGTGCTCCCCTGGGCTCAAATTCCAACCTCACAAACGGCAAACCATGGAATGGAGGCTTGGAGGGCTGCAGAACTACATAGAAGGTTCTTTTCCTGGGACTGGGAATGCTGCCCACTCTCAGATGACAAACCGCCTTGCAGAGTTCACACCCGAGGCTGATGGGTCGGACTTGTGGTTGCTCTCCACACCTCTACGTCTGTCCACAGGTATCTTCAGTGGAGAGTGGCCTTCATCTCCTCCAGTCATTTCCACCCTACAGGAGAAGGAAACTGGCCAAAGCCAAGGGACACTTTGTAAAGTTAGACAGAGGCAGAGCAAAAGGGCTGAGCCTCCTCCCATTGTTCATACCATCCCAAAGGTGGATTCAGGGCCATGAGGCTCAGAGCCTCAGAAAGGCTGCTCAAGGAATAGGGCACATGTATGTGCTATGGGGTTCTGTTCTCAGTCTCAAAACTTGGTTCTTTCTTCCTAATATACCTGGAGTTCCAGGAGAAATCTGGGACAGAGGTAAGGAGGAAGCTAAGGCACATTGCACAGGAGAGTAGAGAGCTCACTCCCTTCACCCTATTTTCCTCCCCATGCATCATCAACCCTCCCAGAGCACCCAGTTTTGAGTCACAGGGCCTTGGCAGCCCTTAGAGAGTTCAGTAGATCACAATGTCCACCAGGAAGATAGGCATGTAGCTCATAGGGAGGGAGATGAACTTGGCCTCCCAGCCAGGAGAGTATCAAGTGCATTCCATGCAGTTCATCATTGAGGATAGACTCAACTTGCATTTATTTAAAAGATTTTTGGGGAGTTCCCTGATGGTGTAGTGGCTTAAGGCTTCGGCGCTGGTGCTGTCAGCGCTGCGGCCTGGGTTCGATTCCCAGCCAGGGAGCTACCCACATACCAAAAAGAAAAAAAAAAAAAAAAAAGATTTTTGGTTATTTTGATGTCTGTTTAAAATGAGAAAGGATCTTTATATACTTCCCCATCACTCTTCTCCAATTCAAAGCTCTAATTTGGGAAGAAATTCTCAAAGAATTCCCTCTTTGGCTTCAGTTTCCTCTTCAACATAATGAGGACTTCACATGACACAGCGGTCCCCAGGTCTGACAAAATTAAACCCTTTCTTTAGGTTACTAATTGGCCGCACAGAACCATAGGGATGGAGGTAAATGTCTCCATTGTGTGGATGAGTCAGCCAGTACTGAGAATATAGGCTCTAATGATGGATCCAGTCTTCCAGAAAATGGTTGGCTTCTCTCCCCATGGTCCACAGCTCACTCACTGGATGCCAGAAACTTCTCTCCATAGATCTCCTTGACCTTTGGAATAGCCTATCTCATGCCTCCTAGAAGCCCCAAGAAAATACCTCAGTGTTGCTCATGTTGGTCTTAAGTAACAGGGCATGATGATAACCACCCTCACCCCAAAGTAGGAGAGCTCCCTTCTGTAAGGCACACGGGCAGAAGGGCAAGGAGCTCAGAGGTCTTGAAAAATAAACAAAACCAATACATCTCAAAAAAGACTGGAGTAGGATAAGCTTAAAAGCTTGGGAAGTTGTGAAGCGCAGCAGCCAGGAGGAGAAAAATTATGAAGAGGTCATAATCTCTGCATAAAATTGAAATATTTTTCCATATATTTTATGTACATGAGCTTATTAGTTCTAAATCTTACCTATTCCACTGCAAGGCACCATTGAAATGCTATCTCCTCCTATTTTCCCTCACATCCTATCAATCTCCAGAGTTTGCCTTTTTTACCTCCTCCATACTTCTTAGTCACTTCCCTCCCGTCTCCTGCCCTAGTTAACCCCCCAGCCATCTGTCCTCCAAGGAACATCTCTCAGCCTGTGGTCTCAGCTCCCCCACATTCAGAGCCTTCCTTTATTGTCCAGCCAGTGGGTTTTCTAGAGGCTGGTTTGACAAAGTAGTTCCCCTGATTTAATCTGTTCCATGGGGATCTGCTGCCAACAGCATGAAGGCCCACAGACTGTCCAGGGCCCACATCCCTCCGTGAGTCCACCATGTCACCTTTCCGGCATCCCTCCTGCCAGGCCAGGCTCAGTTGTTTATTCCTGGAGGAACCCACAGCATGGGCAATCATTACTCACCCTGGGCTGACATTCCCACATCTAGGTAGCCTTCCCATCTTGCTTTGCCAGGTTGCCAGGTTGCCAAGTTCAGTTCTTCAATCCTCAGCTCATACCCGTCTGCAGGACCCTCTCCTCATTCCACTGGCTACCATGGCCACCATGGCTAACATGATCACAACCATCATCAAAGATGACCACATAGGGAGTTCCCTGATGGTGTAGTGGCTTCAGGCTTCAGCGCTGGCACTGTCAGCGCTGCGGCCTGGGTTCGATTCCCAGCCAGGGAGCTACCCACATACCAAAAAGCAAAATTAATTAATTAATTAATTAATTAATTAAAAAAATAAAAGATGACCACATAATCTCTACATCTCTTATCCCTTTCTCAGCTGTCAGAGGTTTTAGTTCAAGGGTCAAATCTTGCTATCCTCAGACATATTAATTGTGCACTCACAGAAATATCTGTAGAATTGAGTCAAATGCTCTACTGACAGCTCAAGGGCTCCCTGAAGCTGAATATCATAAAATTTAAAGACATAGGTGCTGTAGTCAGGTTATCCAGATTCCAACTCTGCCTCAGATGCTTTCTGACTTTCTGACTATGGACCTTCCTCCAGGACATGGACAGGCTGAATCAGACTCTATGAGCTTAGAGCCCATCTGGACACCCAAAAGGTAAAAGGTGCTTCCCAGTGAATTTCTGGTACAAAGCAAGAGAAAGGGACCTGAAAGGAAGAATCTCTGAGGCTGTGTGAAATGAACCCCTTGGAAAAGGCTCCCCTGGAAGTACAAAGGCAGGAGAACCAAGGGACAGTCTCTGTCCCAGTCCAGTATGGGAGGGAGTCTGAGAAGGCCTAGACGTCATACTTGGAGATGCAGTAACCCGACCATAGATGGACACGTGACTTAATATGCTGGAGACGTTAACAATATGGCTCCTCACTTTTCTCACGAGGAGCAGCAGACTCAGGGTCACCTCAATCACCTGCAGTAGGTTCACGATGAGTGAGTCCGGTTTGGTCAGCCACTCACTGGGTGCCGTGGGCACCGAGATGCCAGCATTATTCACCAGGCCCCAGAGTCCTGGGCATACAGCAGGGAGAGAGCAACACTATCTGTGACCATGGAATGAGGACACAGCTATGGTTCCAATTTACATTCCAATTAAGTTTATTTATTGAATCAACAATGTGCTACATCGTATAAGAAAAAAGAGTACAGAAGGGGAAATAATGAGTGGTGGCTACAGGGTGTCAGGGTTTGCAAACACCTTGAGCTACTGGATGGCAGGGATGGTCTTTCTTATTTTTCTGTTCCCCAGTGCCTGGCACCTAGTAAGGAATAAACCCATCTTTGTTAAGTGCACGGACAGAGTTTGAGACAATGGAGTAGTATTCATCAATATCTTACTGGAGAGAGAGACAGAGATAGGTGTAGAAACATGGGCAAGAGGCAGAATGAAGGGTAAACTAAAGAAGAGAAAGGAAAAAGGAAAAAAAAGAAATGAGAAAGTGTAAAACCCTGACTAATTACTTTCAACATCTTGGTTGGGAAAGACACACTTGAAATCCTGGGAATAGGTAATTAGAGAACAGACCTGTATTAGACATCAGGGGACAAGTTTTGAAACAACCTGAATTAATTCCAAAGCCATATCTGCTAAGGAAGCCAAGTTCACCCTCTGTGTTGGGAAATTCTGAAGTTCACCCTGAAGTGAATGCCCAAGGTAGGCGGTGAGGAGGCCTCATGCCCCACTCTAGTGTAGACTGCACACTTGGCCCCAGGTAGTGGCACCTTTTCCTTTCACCCTCCCAAAAGGCCACACTCACCCCACCCACCTAGATCCCAAGTCAACTCAGCTTTCAGGGAAACGGGGGTGGAAAAGATACAACAAAGACTACAGTACAGACCCACAGACCTCAAGTCAGAAGGCACAGGGTTTTCGGTAAGCTGGAGATGGTGGTGGGGAGAGGAGTGATTAGGTGGGGAGACAGAGTTTGACCCTGAAAATGTGGGAAAGGAAAAAAGAGCCCCTAAAATATTAGTCCCACCCCTGCTCAGAAACCCTCGTGGTCTCAAATAAACACATATTCTTTGATTCAACTATTTAATTTTACTTAAATAACATTACTGACAATGTGAACAAATTCCACTATACTTCTCTTCTGTTGATACACCTCATTACCCAATTCTGCCCTACCATGAACCCCAGGCGTGAGTCACAGGACCATGGTGGGCCGTGGGGCACCCCAGTACATCATAGTGTCTACCAGGAAAGTGGGCAGGTAGCTCATGGGGAGGTAGATGAACTTGGCATCCCAGCCAGGTGAGTATCGAGTGCGGGGGTGGCAGGCGGTCAGGGCATGTTCCATACAGTCTGTCACCAAGGACAAACGTTGCGTGCACTGTTTGTCCAACAATCCAATTGATTTCATGCCTGTCCAGAATGAGAAAAGCTCCAGATATACGCCAACCTCTAACTACTCCCACAATAAGATCAACACACACAGTGAGTTTCCAGAATTCCTGACTCC
>PVJL010002926.1:0-27500 GCA_004026885.1 Lyroderma lyra
TTATCCAGTCATCTGTCGCAGGGACCTTTGGTTGTTTCCATGTTTTGGCCACTGTGAACAGCGCTGCGATGAACATTGGGGTACATAAGTCTTTGCGGACAAAGGTTTTCAAGTTCTTTGGGTAGATCCCCAGAAGGGGGATTGCTGGGTCAAATGGTAGCTCCATTCCCAATTTTCTGAGGAACCTCCACACTGCCTTTCACAGTGGTTGTACCGTTTGCACTCCCACCAGCAGTGTACCAGAGTTCCTTTTTCTCCACATCCTCTCCAGCACTTGTTATTCCTTGTCTTGTTGATAACAGCCATTCTAACAGGTGTGAGGTGGGATCTCATTGTAGTTTTGATTTGCATTTCCCTGATAGCTAATGAGGATGAGCATTCTTTCATATGTCTGCTGGCCATTTATATTTCCTCATGAGAGAAGTGTCTGTTTAGTTCTTCTGCCCACTTTTTAATTGGGTTGTTTGTTTTTTTGTTGTTAAGTCTTATTAGTTCTTTATATATTTTAGATATTAGACCCTTATCTGATGCGTTATTGGCAAATATTTTCTCCCATTCAGTTAGTTGACTGTCTCTTTGCCTTGTTGATGGTTTCTTTTGCTGTGCAGAAGCTTTTTAGTTTGATATAATCCCATTCATTTATTTTTGCTTTTAAAGGGAAGTATAATTTAATCTCCAGATATTTGGGTGTTTTCTTTTAAGATCTTATTGATTTCTAACTTCATTCTTTTATGTTCAGAAACATGCCTTGAATGATTTCAGTTTATTCAAATTTGAGACATACTTTATGGTCTAGCATATGGTCTTTCTCAGTGAACAATCTATCTGCCCTGAAAATAATGTATATTCTGTGGTTGTTGGGTATTGTGTTCTATAAATGTCAATTATGTCAAGGTAGTTGATTGTGTTGTTCAGCTCTTCTATATTCTTAGTAATTTGGGAGGTCTAGTTTTGGGGGATGCATTAAAATTTTTCATTATAATTCTGGATTATCTATTTCTCTCTAGTTCTGTCAGTTTTTGCTTATTGTATTTTGAAACTCTGACTTAGATATACATACACACTTAAAATTATAATGTCTTTCATAAATTACCCTTTTATTATTATAAAATAGAACTATTTCCATTTCAGAAACATTATCTCCTGGTAATACTCCTTGTCTTTAAGTCTATTTTGGTCTGATATTACTGTAGTAATTCCAGTTCTCATATGCTTACTGTTTTCATGGTATATCTTTTTCCATCTTTTACCTCAACCTGTCTGTCTTTACATTTGAACTGTGACCCTGTTCTAGCATCATGTTACTAGTCCAAAGTCTTTGTGCCTGATGCTTTGAAAGGCCAAAACTCAAAACATCAGAGTTTGGAGTAAGGAAAGGTTTATTGATTGAAAAGGCACCAACCAAGATGGGAGACCTAGTGGTGCCTCAAAGTCATCTTAAGAAAGTACAGAATTAAGTCATCTTTTATGTCAAGGGAAGTGGGAAAAGTGAGAGGCAAGAGGTGATTCACAAGTACAGACATCGGGACACCAGCAGGGGTCCAAGGAAGATTGTGCTTAGTCTGTTGACTCTAGTTGATGAGGTTCCAGAAAATCTTTTTTGTAAAACTTAAGCCACAAGCAGGATACCTCTAATGATTAGCATGTCTGTATGAAAGACTAAGTAGAAGCTATTAGCCTGAAGGCCATGGAAGCAAAGCAGACTGGAACAAGATGGAGTTAGAGAGGCCAAGCATTTTGTTACAATAATATTGGGGGATATTTTGGTTATCTAGTGCTACGTAGGAAACTACTCCAAATCTTAGAGGTGTGCAATAATAACCATTTTATCTCTCAAGATGCTTTGAGTCAAGTGTGTGAGCAGGGCTTGGTTGAGCAGTTCTGCTCCTTTATCTTGGGTTATTCACTTGGCTACATTCATTTGAACTGAAGTGGAAGGTCTGAGAAGGTCCCACTCACTTGTCTGGTGCCTCAGTTTTCCTCAAAGTGGCGAGCTCAGGCTTCCTCAGAGTATGGTATCATCCGGGTATTTGAATTTCGTACAGATGGCTGACTTCTAAGGGGGAGTGTCATTTAAGCAGTTATTCTAAGTTCATGTGCCCTTTTTCTTCCTTGATAACAGAAACTTTATTTTCTTCCAGGTAATTTATTTTTAGACCTGGTGCTTTAGGGAAAGCTATGCCCTTTTCTATTACCAAAGGATGGATATAGATTAATTTAATAACCTCATCATCATTAAGTCTATTCCTCTAACTAGTGAGAGGTTTAGAAATAGGCCTGTGACACAACTCTGTGGCTTGAGGTAAAGTCCGAATGAGGTCTTTTGGGAAAATGTTCCTCGAGTCTTTAAAAAGGGACACCACAGAAGAATGTTCCCTCTTCCTGCTTTTGGATATTATTATCTGCATGTGACACCTGGAACTATATGGCCATAGTGCCACCATGAAGGAAGAGAGCATAAAAGGACAAGCTAACATGCTGAGATGGCTGAAGAGAAAATGGAAAAAAATCTGGATCCTTGATATTCTTACTGAGACACTGAATCAAACAACCCTGGAACCACAAGGTCCCCCTCCACAGTTTTATGGAGGTATAATTGACATATAATATTGTACTAATTTAGAGTATACAAAATAATGATTTGATATATGTATATATTGCAAAATAATTACTACAATAACTTAGATTAACATCCATCACCTCACAGTTACAAATTTTTTTTGTGATATGAACTTTTAAATCTCCTGTCTTAGCAACTTTCAAATATATAGTATTGTTAACCACAGTCAACATGTTGTACATTACATGCACAAAACTTATTTATCTTATAGCTGGAAGTTTATGTCTCTGACCACCTTTATTTATTTCCCCCACTTGCCCTGACCCTACTACCTTTGGCAACCACCAATCTTTTTTCTGTTTGTATGAGTTTGGCTTTTTTTTTATATTCCACATATAAATGAGATCATGCAATACTTTCTTTCTCTGTTTGAATTATTTCACTTAGTACAATGCTCTCAAGGTCCATCCATGTTGTCACAAATAGAGGAACCATAAGATTTTTGCCCTTACGTTTTATGAAACAACTTCTACTTGCAGCCTGACACATTCTTAAATATATAAAAGAAAGAGGTTAAAATAGAGATGATATGTACTTAGAGTTATTAATCTTCTATTAAAAAATACTATAATTTTATGATTGAAGGGAAGAAGTTTACTAAATTTAAATCTATAGTACACATTACAAAGTGAGCAAACACATAGTGTGAATTTAAATTTTTTACTTTATAAGTCAAATTAAAAGCCAAAGAAACAAAATTATTTTTTTCCCTCCAAACGGCATCATTTCTGTGGAACTGCTGTTGACAACAGACCTGACACTACATAGAGCTGGAGGTAAGAATCGTGCTGTCGGAAGAGATTATCTTAAAATTACAGTGAAAAAATCAAAATCACATTGCAGCATTTCAATCAAATGAAAGATTTGGTTTTAAAGATCCATAACTGGTAGGCAAAAATAGAACAAAAAAGAAGTACCTTTAAAAAGCTTCAAATGAACTGAAGCATTACACCTAAGGACAAACCGAAGCAGCCACATCGAGACTGGTAGGAGAGGCAGAGAGGTGGAACGGTCCGACACCTGTGTGTGACCATTAAAAATTGGAGGGGTCGGTTGGCTGCGGCAATCCCCCCCACCCCACCAGGGGCAAGAAGTCCCACCCCTACACCAGGTTTCACAGCCCAGAGTTTCAGTGCTGGGAAAAGAAGTCCCCGTAACTTTCAGCTGTGAAAACCAGTGCAGATTGTGACTGAGTGACACAGAGGGCAGCTGCCGTCCCAGCTGCTCCATTAAAGGGCCCCTGCATGAATCTACTCACTGACAGACTCATTTTTTCTGAGCTCCAGAACTGGGGCACCAGCTCAAAAGGTGCCAGGGACATGGGGAGGAACTGGATTGTCTGGCTCCAGGGAAAGGGCTGGAAGGGCAGCTTTTTCTCGGACTAGCGGAGCTGGTGGAAGCCATTGTTTCTTTGTCGAGCCCTTCCTCTTCCCAGCATGCAGATGCCCGTGGCTGTCATAGCTGAGTCTCCATCAACTTGGCTAACATTCCTTCCCCCAACCTGAGTGATTCTGAGACCCTGTCCCACCCAATATTTGGGCACACCACAGTCACTTCCAATGGCTTTTCAGTACAAATGACCTGCCTTGGCTCATGCTGCGGACTTTTCTAAAATCTCGCAAAGGTTCACAAAACCCAAACAGGCAGCGTCTGGCTTTGGCATTTCCTGTACCTCTGGCTGAGCAGCCCTAAGCTGGGCAATAGAGACAGCTGGCCTTGGCTCACAGTTGGCTTCTTCAGGCACCTCCAAGCCCAGTGAGGTCAGACGCCAGCTTCAGATTGCTTTGTGGCTTGTGGCAGGTGGCTCTGGGCAGGGCACAGGCTATGGCTAAACTTGGCCTGCAGGAGATCCTCTCTCAGGAGGCTCCAGGGTTGGCACACTCAGTAGACAGCTTCAGATCCAGCTAGAGCATCATCTACCCACCTTCTGGGAGAACACCCCCAAGTAGAGACTGGGCAGACATCAGAGCCTCGCTAAAGTGAACGTGATCTGTAGGGTTAGCCCTGTACTACAGCTTCCCCACTGTAGTCACAGCCAGTTCTCACAACCAATCATCCAAAGGATCAATCCATCCCAATGATGTGCAGGCAACAACCAAGGCTCAGCTACAACACAACAGGAGGGCACCCACACCCTTACAAGGGGCACACCTGGAGCCCTTGGCTCTGGTGACCAGGAAGACTTCACCACTGGGTCCTAGAACACACCTACTACTTAAGGCCACTCTGCTAAGGCCAGGAAACATAATAGCCCTAACTAATACATAGAAACAAACACAGGGAGGCAGCCAAAATGGGCAGATAAATATGTCCCAAATGAAAGAACAGAATGAAGCTCCAGAAAAAGAGCTAAACAAAGTAGAGACAAGCAGTCTACCAGATGTAGAATTCCAAACACTGGTTATAAGAATGATCTCAGGGACAACTTCAACGAAGAGATAGGAAACTTGGAAATGGAGATAGAAAATATAAGGAAGAACCAGTCAGGAATGAAGAACACAATAACTGAAATAAAGAATACATTACAGGGAATCAACAGCAGATTAGATGAAGCAGAGAGTCAAATGAGTGATTTAGAAGATAAGGTAGCAGAAAACACCCAAACATGACAGTAAAAAGAAAAAAGAATTTTTAAAAAATGATGATAATTTAAGGGCCTCTGGGACAACATCAGCATACCAACAATTCACATCATAGGGGTACCAGGAAAAGAGAGAGCAAGGAATTAAAAACCCATTTAAAAAAATAATGACAGAAAACTTCCCTAACTTGGTGAAGGAGATAGACATACAAGCTCAGGAAGCACAAGGAGTCCCAAACAAAATGAGCCCAAAAAGGCCCACACCAAGACACATTATAATTAAAATGCCAAAGATAAAAGACAGAGAGAACCTTAAAAGCAGACAGAGAAAAGCAGTTAGTTACCTACAAGGGAGCTCCCACAAGACTGTCAGCTGATTTCTCAATTGAAACTTTGCAAACCAGAAAGGATTGGGAGGAAACATTCAAAGCGATGAAAAGGCAGGGATCCACAAGATTATTCTACCCAGCAAAGTTATCATTTAGAATTGCAGGACAGATATATGGCTTCCCAGACAAGAAAAAGCTAAAGGAGTTCATCAACACCAAACCAGAATTATAAGGAATCTAAGAGGGACTTCTTTAAGACTGTGTGTGTGTGTGTGTGTGTGTGTGTGTGTGTGTGAATAATAAAATGGCAATAACTACATAACAACAACGTAAAAGGATTAAAAGCTTCAACCAAAAGATAGGGTGGCTGAATGGATAAGAAAACCAGACCCTTATAACATGTAGCCTACAAGACTCACTTTAGATCAAAAGACATGCACAACTGGAAAGTAAAGGGATGAGAAAAGTTATTTCATGAAAGCGGAAACAAACAAAAAACAAAAAAAGCTGGGGTAACAATACTTACACCAGACAAAGAGACTTTAAAGCAAAGATGGGTACTAAATTTATTGGGGTGATAGATGGGAGGGGGGCTTGGGAGCTGGTGAAAATTGTGAAGGCACTAAGGAATACAACTTGGTAGTTACAAAATAGTCATGGGGATGTAAAGTAAAGCATAGGGAATGTAATAATATTATTATAGCATGTACAGTGTCAGGGGGTTGCTGGACTTAGGGTGATCACTTCTTTGGGTATGTAAATGTTGAATAACTACTGTGTACACCTGAAACTAATATAACAGTGTATGTTACCTATATTTTAATAAAGGTCCTTTTTAAAAAGTTCCACATGACTCCATCTTCATCCAGTGCAGTTACACTTATCACCACTAGTGCTGTGTTTATCACGAATATTTCTGCTTACTGACAGTCGTATGAGTGTAATGACTTTAATTTTAATAAGGTGCTTGAATAACTTATTTAGATTCACTCATTCTTTTGGTTTCCATAGAAGAGTAATTTTTAAGATATTGGGACAAATACATGGTTTTGCCCATTTATTTATCTTGCCTGTCAAGTAAGGATATTAATTAAAAGTATCTTTTACATATTGTCGTCATTATTTATAAAGAGAAACCACTTAACAAGTCAAAAGGATATAATATTAGAATTTCTAAAAGAGTAAATTTTACTTTATAAAATTACATTAACTTAGTTTTCTTCTTATGTTTATCACAGACTGGTCGAATTTCTTCATGGACTGCCATGAGCCATTGATTCAATAATTTTCTCCTCATCTGTGATATGCTGGGAAGTGTTTAGCTTCATCCCTCTAGACCTAAAAGTAGCTTTTTTGCTTCTTGATTCAGTGGGTGTTTATTTTGTTTATGACATGTAAGGCCTATGGAAGCCACTCTGGAGAACACCAGAGCATGTAAAACCTGGCCTCTGACATGTCACAGAATCAGACAATCTTGTGCTCTTTGCACCAAATGTTTTATATTTATTAGAGAAAATGCTAGTGGATATCTATCTATCTATCTATCTATCTATCTATCTATCTATTTTAGGTCTAGCTTAATTTCTTTCAGATCTCAACCTTGTGTATCTTTACTAATAAGCAGCTGGACAGTTAGCAACATTAATTTTGATAGTGTTAGGAAACCAGAGATGTAGTGTTGCAAGGGGTAAAGCTAATCAAAGGCCATAAAAGGGACCATTACAGGAGAGTGTGAAGATTGCAGCATCCTGTGATTAGGGGCTCAGCTATGCAGAGACTTATCACCCTTCTTTCTGGCTCCTCACTGAGACTTTCTCTCTCTCTCCCTCTCTCTCTCTCTCTCAGCAAATGGCTGGGGAAGCACTGCTGTTATTTCTGCTTTCTGATTCATCTAGCCCTCAGAACGCTCTTCTAGGAATGCCTGAATTTGATCAGGACTGTAAGATGATTATGTTCTCACTACAAGTGGATTGTGAACTAAATGCATCAGGTTGGCAGCCAAAATCAATAGCCTTTCCTTTCCTTTCTTTTCTTTTCTTTCTTTTTTTTTTTTAAAGGAAGTTCCTCTCAGCAGAGGCCATTAACAGACATTCTGTCCATAACTCAGCACAGAGTCCTTGTACATAGTTTCCTGGACTTGTCTAGTGGGCAAAATTAGCTTCATCCCATTGCTAATTTGGTTCAAGAAGAAGAAACAACTATTGTTTCTGAAGAATACATTGAGCAATGTTTGAGACTTTGAAATGATCAACTAAGGAGAAGAGTGTTTAGAAAACAATAATAGTGATTTCCCCCAACACACACCCAAGTTACTTCTTCATTTTTGTCAAGCCTTTCTTTCTACTATAAAACAAATCAGCACAGGCAAGCAGAAGCAGTCTAATAGTTTATCACAATTTCATACATCAGGACTCTTTGAAAGCCAATATATTTTCAGTTAATCCCAAGTTATTTTTCTTTTCTGTGAGCTTGTTTCATAATAAAGAAACATTTAAACACTTTCCAAAGTGCCTCTCCTCAAGCATCTTTCCTAATGGTATATTAGGCCTCAATGTGGCTAAAGGGCAATGCTAACTCCCACTTTATTTAATAGGCAAGGCTAGGTATGGAAGCCCTGATGAAATAATAGGGGTCCTTGAAGGAAAACACCCCAGAAATGGGCTGCTTCTTACATATACTCAGTGAGATTCTGAAACACCATTGTCAGGGAATACAAGCAATCCCTGAAACTTTCCTCCCCTGGGTTATCAGAGTCCAAGACAATTGATGACATTACATTGGTCGTTCATTTTAGATTCGTGGAGCCCACGAAAATCAATAGTTTTCCATTATCAGGTCCAGCTGGGTCACTAGTCTGTCAATGAGCTGTTACAATTGCTGTACAGGGGTGAGCCTGACCAGTCAATTGCTGCTGACAAGAGGAAAACATGCTGACAGCCACAGGAACAAGTCAGAACACAGATTTGCACTTCAGTTTGTCATCCAAAGAGACTCCAGCAAGGCCATTTTCAAGACACAGGGCACACTCTGTGGGAGGCCTGAGGGAGGGGCAGCCCCCACACCTCCCCATTTCTACAGCACAAGTACCTAAGGGCCTGTCCTGGCTCTAGCCAACCACGTCACTGCCTGTGTTAGTAAGAGGGCACGTCCCAGCCAGAATTGTTACCCAAACCGTCTTCTATCCCACATGGTACCCAGAGAAGGTGCAGGAGGAAGGAACTCTACTATTATTACTACCACCAACTCAGATATAACTATACATACCTTGGAAAACATAAAAACTTAAAGAGGAAATAAATGGGCCAAAGGCACCAAATATAAATATGACTAATCATGTTGCAAGTAAGTATTGACTGAAGGGCAGAAGTTCCTCTGGTGTTGGGATATGGGCTGTTTGTTCCCTTGTTGTCTCATTATTTATAACGTTCTCTGCAGTTTCGTCTCCACTGGGGATATTTCAGTAAGCCAAGTGTGCCCCACTGGTATGTAATCTACAGCCACTCTCTCTGATGTAGTGGGCGTCAAGGGGAACTGAGTTCTAGTCTTGCCCTGCCTGTTAATTAGAGGGTGAGCTTGGACCAGTGTTAATATCTTAACTGCCCCACATTAATCAAATAGAGACACGCTTGTCTTTCCTACTATGTCACAGGTCGCCATGAGATTCAAAATGAGATCAGTTGAGAGAGTTCTGTTCAAATAAGTTACTCTTTGTGTTAGTGCGTGCGTGTGTGTGTGTGTGTGTGTGTGTGTGTACATTGTGTGTCTCTTGCTCTCTGGAAGCTATCCATGCAGCAAGAAGTTTGGAAGTAACCGAAAGAAGTCCTCCTTTCTCCAGAATAATTCTTTTTCGGTGGAGACTGAATGCTTTCCTTCTTTAGGTGAATACATGAATAATTTATCATGCATTCCATCTTAATGAAAACCAAAATTTAGAGGACAGCACTGATATCTTAATGGGTTTTGTGGCCCTCCTCAGTTTGCAGAGAAGAGGACTGAGATGCTAGCAGAGGAGACACACTGGGTTCCTGCATGTTGAGGGACTTGCAAAGCAACGTGAGTTTGTGCAGTGATCCGTTCTCCTCACGCTGGCTTTATTTCAGACATCAAACTGAAGAGCTTGAAAGATAAATATTTTTTAATTTATTTCAATATTATGATTTTTAATGTTTCACTTTTTTAACATCTTTCAAGTATTAAAATGCCTTGCAGTCTTGGGTTTGATTCTTTTGGAAGTCAACATTCACTTGTGTCCCATCATCAAACAAAACTGGTAATCAGCTATATTACTGGAAGCCAACTAACTAGGGTTTTTGTTTTTTTTTCTTTATTACACCACCACCACCAAAAAAAAAATCATTTTCTTTAAATGAGTGAAAAAATATTAAAAAAAAAAACCCAAGTAGTTTTAACAAGAGCAAATTTGCTAGTAATTAGATGAACCAGTCCTTATGTCTTCCAGCACTTAGAAGCATGAAATTCATCAGAACTCTCATATCATTAATTAAAAAGAATTTATGTTTTTTTAATAAAATGCTTCATGTTTTAGCTCCTTTATTCCTACACCAAATGTGATTATGTGGGGGCTGAAGGGAATTCAGGTTAATATGTTGACACACTTAACAATGCTGGGTCATGTTGCACAATACGCTTCACTGGTTTAGTTCAGTACACCCCCTGACAGGGCCTAATCATCCCCTGCCCTAAAGGCAGAGGGAAAGAGAGGATTTTAATTACTGCTCTGTATGCAAGTTTGCCAGCATTAAATTGAGACATAATTAGGCCTCTGAATTTTAATAATTGTTCTAGCTAATTGGGCAGACAAGTACGTTATGCAGCATGGCGTGATTAGATAATTAGTATTTCCAAATGACAAAATTGGGCTCTTGATTACAAATTCTACATGAAGGGGGAAAAAGGTAGCAAGCAGATCTTTACAAGTCTATTAAGGGAGAGTTTAGCGATGTTGTTAATTTAGCGTCCATTAGGAAGCAATATTTCATTCTCAGAGCTGGGGGTCTGGGCCAAGGGCCTCTGGCCAACTCTGCCTCTCATTTAAGGTTTCTCCCCAGGGGGCTTTGATTTCTCTGGGGTCTTTTGCATCCACCCTATCTCTTTTCCTCAAGCTTAGCAGCCACCCCTGACCTTGTATAAAGTCTCTTTGGTAAGACACCAGATGGCAGGTGATAACTCTAAAAAAGAAATCATAGGATGCAGGAAGGGTTGAACAGAGGAGCGGTAATCTACTCAGGCTGGGGCATAGAGTGTAAGTATCTGTTGTGTCTTTCCTTTGCAAACAGCTGTGCTTTCATTCTACTATAATTCACCACTTCCACTGTACCATCAGCTTCACTAAAATCTTTTTGGTGGAAAATCTTAGAATCTTAAATTTTGACATATTATGTTATTGGGGTGAAGAACATGGATGGGCGTTGGAGACTGACTGGGTTTGAGAACACCCCTTACTAGGAGTGTAACCTTTGTTAAGTTACTTAATCTTGCCAAATCTCGGTTTTCTTATTGGCAAAATGAAGAACCTTCCCCATAAGATTATTGATAGGATTAAATAAAGCAATGAATATAATTTAAAGCTCAATGCCTGGCATGGAGTAACTGCACAATGAACATTAGCTATTCGATGTAAATTAAGTCAATAATGTTGGAAGGTACAGTGTAAAGGTGCTGGGTCTGGCTCTTTGCTATGCTGGTACTCAAATGAGGCAAGTGTCTGTAACCCTTTGCTTTCTGAGAGAGGAACAAGGTGCCTCATTTATGCTACTGGAGACCCAATGGCAATAGCTGCCCCTACAACTCAAATAGCCAACCAGATTTCCTTTCTCTCCATTCTCCAGAGATTGGCATTGCAGACAAATCCTGCTGTGTAGAAATCATGGGGGCAGTTAACTTAAGAAGTGTGGTGTAAACTCTGCATTTCCCCCCCACACCTTGTGACTCAGCCTCCACAAGTATCACTTTATTGTCCACAGAGGCATACTTCTGGCTGCTAAACTTTTCTCAAAATCAGTAATCAGTAGGCTGGGCTCTAGAGCTATGTTTTTCAGGCAAAAGGAATATTAAATGAATACAAACCAGAATCTGTCTAAAAAAATGATTTATACGTGGTTGGTGAATGACAATGTGATGATAGTTTGTTAGGGGACATTCAGACATTCTAGATGTATATTCATGACCACTGAGGCCAACTAAAAGGAAAATAACAATGTCTCCATGGCTTGGTCCAGTCAAAACAGAAACAGTCTCTCTCCAGACTGAAAGAGAATTTCTTATGACTTTCTCAGAACTTTGTGTCATTTCATTTAGTGTGATGGAAGCATTCTGGCAGATTCCAATTCAGAATGCACAGTTCTTTCCGTGGGTAAACTTTATATCACCCTGGTATAATTGCTACAGTACATAATACCTAAATAGCAGAGAGAAAGGCAAAGACCCTGAGACCTGAGGAAGAAAAGAAACTTAACATTAAGTATAGAATGCAAACATTTTGCTAGAAGCTTAGAAGCAAGAGCAAAATATTATTCTCCAGGATGGGAATGAAGACAAAGAGGGAGCAATTCTTAAGCCTGATCTGTATTTACACAATAAGGAAACCCCTCCTTCTGAGGCTACCAGTCTGTTTCCCTATTGTTCACAGGGATTCTACTCGTGGGGTCACACGAGTAGCCAAGAGAGTCTTGCAGGGCTCTCACCCTCACTGCTCTTCCCAGCTGCCAAGGGGAAACATTACCCTTGGCCAGAGGGTGGGAGAGCTGATAACTGTTACAGGGAATTTTTTCCCCTGCCACACAACGCTGGAGCTTCTCTCCCTTTCTTTTTGAAGAAGTGCGTTTATGACTGATCGCTCAACACCTTGTTGGTTTTGATTGCAGAAAACACACCTTATAAATATATGATAACTATCCTGTAATAGTGTGACAATTTACTTCACAGTGCGTTTCGGGCTGCTAATTGATCGTTTCAGTCCAGGGACGATTTGGAATAAATTATAGCCATCAAAAGCATATCACAGCTCATTTTGGTGGAAAGATCTCCTCGTCGCTTCGTGTTAGTCTCCAGGAGAGCCTATCGCACCCGGCGGGCAGAGAGGAGGGGAGAGAGTAGGCAGGGGAAAAGGAGTCCCGGGCGCGGAGCTGGCGGGCCGGGGCTGGGCGGGGCCGGGGCCGGGGCTGGGCGGGGTCGGGGCCGGGGCTGGGCGGGGCCGGAGCCGGGGGCGGGGCTGGGCGGGACGGGGGCGGGGCCGCGGGCGCGCGCGGAGGCTGCAGGTCCACGGCCGAACGGTAGAGGCCTCCCTTCCGAGGAGGCGGTCCGGGCGCTGCCCGCTGGGGCTCCACTCCCTGGCGCTAGCCCGCCCGTGCTTTCCAGCGAGGTCCCTGCGCGGCCCGGCCCAGTGTGGCTATTCCCCACCCGCTTTCCTCCCGCGGCAGGCGGCAGCGCCCATTCATTAGAGGTGAGAGTCTCCCTCGGGCAGAGGGCCCTGCTTGGGGGCGGGGGTGCTCGCGTGCCCGGGATCTCACCTCTCACTTGCGGCTTCCCCTTAGCGGGGCTTCCCCGCGGGAGCGGACGTGGAAACGCGGCGCGCTGCTCTCTGAGCTCCGGGAGCTCCGGGCGTTAGGTGTGGCGGCGCCGCGACCCCGTTTGGGGGTTTGGTGTGCAGTTGGGGCCCGCGGCTCGGGTGGCTCTGGTTCTCACGCCGCCGTTGGTGAGGGGGCTTATGGAGAGACCCAGCCTCGGAGGGAGGCTTGCCCACCGCACACCCCGGGGGAGGGCGAGGAGAGGAAGGGCCGGCGGAGAAGTGTCTCGAGGCGCTGCCGGAGTCGCCCGGGCGCGGGCTCGCGAGGGCGGCGGGTCACGTTCTGTGGAACGCGGGAGAGCGGTGGCCTGAAAGCCGCGACGGGAACGCCGCCTCGAGCCAGGAGCGCTTCGCAAGGTCGAGCTGGTTGGCTGGACCCCTCGGGCGTCCCTGCTTCCCCAGCCCCGCTCACGGACGGGCGCGCCCTCCAGTCCCCCCCTCCCCGCGCCCCACGTCATCTCCCAGCAAAACGCGTGCGGTTGTGTGGTGGTCCCGGAGACGAGCTTCCAAAGGCCTCTCTCTGGATGGCATTCGAATTTAAAAAACAAAAACAAAAGCATTCTTTCCTACTCCTGTCACAGGCAGTAGACTATGTGGCCTCCCTACTCCCCGTCCACGAGACCTCTGGGCAACTTTCATTCTCTTCCGAAGTGTAAGAAGGGGTGAGGGCCTTCTGCTCACGTAGCATAGATAGTCCTCTAGCCCATGTGCTCACAAGTCGTGCCTCGAAAGGTGTACTTATTTTTTTAGTCCTCTGTCACGCTGATGCATTATGTCAATCTAGGGCAGGGATGTTTCTGTGCAGGCGATTTTGACAGCAATCATCATACCAAGCTATTAGGAAGTGTGATGTCACTCCATTCTGGAGGGCGGAAAATGTATAAGCCAGTCCTCGACACGCTATCTTGCAATGAATCATCTGAGACCATCAGTAAGAGGCATTTTAATTCACACACCAAAAATACTTGGTTTGGTTGACATCTTTCGAAAGGCTGAAAGAGGTAGTAGCATTTATCATTTTGTAGGTATTTATCAATACTGCCAAAAGTTCCCATAGGAAGGAGGAGGGTCTTGTCTTATTCCTGTTCTATCATATAAACTGAGAAACAGATGTTATGTGACCTACCAAATAGTCCATAGTAACTTACGCCAGTGAGAAAGCTCTAGTTGTGAGACCAAACATCTTCTAAAACTGGAATTGGAAAAGTGAGGAGACTAGGTATGTTTATACCTCTAATGTGAGAAAGAATGTCATATGCTACCATAAAATGAGAGACCATATGCTTTTAGCACAAGTGCTATGTGTGTGAAATGATCTCTTTATCTCAAGTATGGGAGTCAGGTAAATTTTCTGTAAAACTCCAGTCTTAATGATTACTATTTACTAATTATATCAGGACTCACTTGAAACAAGTGATTAGGTTCAAAAGTATGGCTGAGGCCCTAATGAATGAATTCTGAAATCTAAAGTAATCCAAATCTAAGCAGATGCTTTAGGTTTAATATATATATAATAGTTGTATTTACATAGAGCAAATCCTATGCGAGTTAATTTTATAGTGGACTCTGTATGTGTTGACCCAAGATACAGATTTCTTTAATCATTAATTCAGTAAGCATTTACTTATTACCTATTATAGGTCCTCCACTTTACTCTGAGATTGAACGTGATCCCTATAGGCATTTAATAAATAATTGTTAAAATGTAACTAAAACATGTGTATCTTCTCCTAGCTACAAGAAACTCAAGGATTATTATTATGGAAGAGTTAAAAACTGTGGTCTTTCATTTATACAAATGGAAAGTTGTATTGATTACTCTCAAGTAGTAAATCAAAGGAAGAAAATAAACTAGAAATCAAAAACTTTTCTCCAACCTGTACCCTATTCACAGTACCATGTGTTTTTTTTTTCCTTTAAAACTTTAAAACACATTTTAAAGGACTTGCATCATTGAAGGGATTTATGATATTTTAAAAATTAATTTAGAATATAAAGTTTTCCTAAAAAGGTCTAATTTCTTATATGGTATGCCGGACTCTGGTTTTATGTGAATGAAAGTGCTATATTTTTATTTAAAATCAAAACCACATATTCCCTGCCCACCAACCTGTAGTAAAAATTGCTTACCATTAAGTAAAGCAAACAAAACACATCCTAAGTAGTCACAAGTACACCTGGTTAAAATTCATTGGTTTAATAAAAATAGAATACAAAAAAAAATAAAAATAAAAATAGAAAAACACAGCCAATGTGTTTATATCAATATTTGTAGTTCTAATTTCTTTCTTGGATAATGCTTGAAATCATTCACAACAATGTCTAGATCATTGAATAAAGACATTTTCGTATGAAATATGTAAGATGCATCTAAAGAGTATAAAATTTTGTGAAGTACAATAGAAGCCAAGATGTTAAGAATAATTTTATCCTTAACTCTAATGTGCTGTAGGGCTTAAACTCTATAACCAAGATAAGGCTGTAAACTAATATAGTAAACTATAATAAAAATTACACATTTTAACAACTATACCAGAACTTACAGGTACATTTCAGTGTGTCCTTATCCAACTTGTCATCTTGGAAGGCTGTCACTTACTTCAATGATGCTTCCATTGCTGCCATTGTTCAAACCTATTTTGGAGCTCTTTTTTGGGCACTGTTTTCAGAACCCACAGCACATCTTGTTAAAAAGCCTTAGAGATGCTAAAGTCATCTTCCTTTAAACACCTTCAGTGCCCTGAAGGGTAAGGTAGATGATTAAGTCAGGGTAATAAAATCTGGGGTCAAAACAATTGAGAAGACAATTCTATGGCTTTCTTGAGTAACTTTTGAACTAGTTCTAAAGTCATTATACAAACATAGTGTGAACGATGGCAGCATCGTTAGAATAAAAGTAGCTGCCAAGGGACAGCTTTAAGAAAAATGCTCATTTGGAGTTATACATTCTTTGGCTGTCAGTGAATTATTCATAGTCATGTATAGAGACATGTGAGTATTACTTTAGAAAGTTATATTGTCAAGAATTTCATTGATCTGGATTTTATGAGAGTTTGGTTTTGCTGCTATGATTACAAGTTCTAAAATATGGAATTGGGTAGGAAAAATTCAAGATGTCATGGGCTAAAAAATCAGGATTGCCTTTATTGTTCAACAGAATTAATGCTCCACATTTTTTGAAACATAAGAGAATTATACTCAGTTAAGAAATTAAACTCAACTTGTATTCTATTTAGTGAGCAAGGCATTTGCCATTACCAAAAACTTAGTGATCAAGTCTAACATGTGGGTTGAAAAACTTGTCATTTTTAGTAGTTGGTTGTGAATATAGACCCCAAAGTTGATATGTAGTAGAATCACTGTGTACTGCTGTAAGTTAACAATGTACTATCTACCATATAAAATTCAGAATCATGAAATTCCTCACCCAATGAATTTAAACCCTTATATTCAAGACCAGAATATGAGAGAGGGGATAGAAAGACATGCAAGAAAAAGAGAGAATGGGAGAGGAAGAGAGGTAGGTCTTGAGGCTTTTGAATTATAATTAGTTGAATTCATTTGAGGAAAGAGTTTATAAGTGCTTTCCAAAAACCACCAGCAAACAATTTAAAATCTGAGGAAATAATTCAAATTCAACTCCAGCTAAGACTATATGGAAGACCAAGAAAAGTATAAAGAAGGTAATTAGCTGAGTGGGAATTTTTCCAGGAGTTCATGGCTGATACCTTTAGTATTATATAGGGGGCCATGGGGTCATTGGTGATTAGCAGAGAGCCAGATCATAATGATCAGGAGAGATGAAGACAGCAGACAAAGATGAAAGACCTTGCTTAAACTGAATGTTGTAAATGCACTGACGTAGGGAAGGTCAGCCAGCAGACAAAGAAATAGGGCAGCAGTCCCAAAGCAACCAATATGTTCATGTCTTCCACCCACACATCGGATGTGGTGATTAACCAAGTTTGAGCTGAGATAAAAAGAATGTCCTTATTTCACCCATTTATAAGATCTGGAACTTGGAGTCCTGCCTGCTTTGATGAGCTTGGTCATTGCCCAGAAAGGGGAGGGGTCCTACTGGGCCTTAGGTACCAGGTTTTGCACATGTAACTAAACAGTCAGTTAACAAAGTGGACAGATCCAGTTCTAGATCTTTTCTGGGAAAGACCCTGGACTGTTTGTCCATTAGGTAGACAAAACAGCTCCGAAATTTTATGTTACAAGTACAAGGGAGTACTAGGTACCCAGCAAATGCTCAATAAATTATGATGATTGTGGAAAAACAACAGATAGCCTAAACATCATGCCAGCTTATTCTCTATGGATTTAAGAACCATCCAAATATTTCTGAATTTGAATATAAATATTAAATTCTGTATATCATATTTATAGCTTCAGGGTTAAGGTGGGGAGCTTCAAGCTACACTAGCTTGGAGCCCATCTCTTTCAGATAGAGAGGTTCCTGGTTTTCGATGTACAGAATTCACACATGGATCCAGAATATAGAAAAGGTAGGAAACTGCCCTGAGAATTGGGAAGTATGTGGTAGAAAGAATCCTGGACCAGGAGTAGGACTAGGTTTACCATGTACCAATTGTGTCACTTGAGGCAAATTTTAGTTTTCCTCAGAGGCAAAGTGTATGTAATAGTAACACCCACTGGGTGTACTTCAAAGGGTAGTTTTGAGCCTCATCTGAGATTAAGTAAATGGAAGGACTTGGTTTATTAAGTGCTGTGCATGTGCGGGATTTACGTGCCACAACATGTTTTGCAGGTAAAAGTAAGATTCGTAATCCTTGAGCTGTCCAGATATTTAAACCAAAATATAAATGGAGATGGAAACCCTTTCCTTTGGGAACTTTGGAGAGTAGACTAGTTTTAGCGTGGATACTAGAGACAAGTGAATAATTCAGTCATTATTCCTCCTTTCTCAAATTCATAAGTGCCCTATTGCCACTGCAAGAGATTTTCTTCCTGAAGACCTGTTGGATGTAAAGAAATCTGCTAGCTCGCTTAATGCTATGACGTCCAGAACGTCAGCACTGGTGCTGAAGGGACAGTCTCCAGGTGGGGAAAAGGAGTCAGACTTGTAGGCTTTGATTCTTATACTCTCAGACGTTCTTTGTTTCTTAGAGATGCATTAATTTCTTAGAGAGTCATTAATCCCATCATCACCTTTGTGTTTTAGAAGAGAATAAGAAGCTGGCTGGGGTTCCACTTATTGGTTTAATTGGTCATCTGTGAACATTTTTTGCAAATGTTATTCTTCCCACAGCAGCCACCCATTTTTTGCTGCAGAAACAGCAAGATATCCCCCAACCCCCTTTGCAGGCCATTTAAAAATGAAACAACTTGTTTCTTTCATTTTTTCTGCTTTTCTCTGTGTATTCAAGAGGTACAGAAGCTGCTGTGGAAAGGGCAGTTTGCGTATCTCACAGAAACACTAGTACAGATACAGACAGCATCACTGGCTCCCACCTACGGGTGGGGCATGGTTCCTAGAGAGGAAGGAATGATGGAAGGGGTAGCCTGGGATATTATGGAGTGGTGTACACCCATCCTTTCTTCCACTGAGTTTCAGAATCTCCCCTACTAAAGAGTGAACACAGTGCCCTTTGTCCAAAGACCTGATTAGAGGGGAGTTTTCTGGAGGTTTGTTGAGTATCCTTCATACAATAACATTTGATAAATTCACATTGTATGAGGCACAATGGATTTGAGTCAATACAATGTATTGGCTAAGGAAAAGGGGCATGTGATTCAGATAACCTGTGTTTGAATATCAGATCTGCTATTAATACTTACTTCCTGAATGGCTTGGGCAAGTTTGTCTCTCTGAGCCTCAGGTTTTTTTTTTTTTTAATCTGCAAAGTGGCAATAATAACTATTTAATATTAAGGATTATTGTGCATGGGGTACATGCTTAACAAATGGGAGCTATATTGTTAGGCTCTGGAGAGAGGGAGAAATATAAAGAAATATAAGGCAAATTCCCACTTTCAAGGAACTTTCAAGTATAGCAGGAAGGGATGGAAGACATGAGCATACAGGGCTGAGAATGGGAGTGCCAAGTATGTGCTGCAGATATTGAAGCAGTTTGCCAAGGACTAGGATGATGGTGAAAGGTTTCAAGGTAGAGATGGGGCAGTTTCTCTCTAGAATTACAAGCTGGGTGGGATTCAGTGGAGTTGAGCAGGCATCCCAGATGGCAAGGAGGAGTGATGAGAACACACGCAGTACAGCAGAGGTGGGAGTATGCCAGAGTGGAAAGTAAACCAGCATTTGAGCCAGAAGATAAGCATAAGAATCTGATCTCTGCTGTGAGATCTTGGTTGGACAAGTACCTTAACTTCTTTAGTCTCAGTTTCTGCAGTCTTAAAATGGGTATAATCATATCTCACTAAATTGAAGGAATTAAATGAGATGTTTGTAATGGCTAACATGGTGCCTGGCACCTCATAAGTGTTAAATAAAATGGAGATAATTCATGTGGTATTGTCAGTGAACAGTGGAAGAGCTGTCTTGTGTTGTGCAGGCTAATAGTGGAAAACAAACCAGAAATGGCCAGTTAGTGCCTATGGGGAGAGTGGAGAGGAGGCTGAAAAGCAATTTAAGGAGCTGGGCCTATTATAGGCTATCAGAGCTATCAAGGTTTTCCAGTAAAGTGGGAGTTAGGAGTTAATCTCGAGGCACTCTGAAGGCTGTTTTGGAGGTAGGAAGAAATTTACTCTAGCATGTGTTAGGGTGATAAGGGTCTTGAGTACAATAGTGGTGGGGTTACCAGACCTTACTGTTGTGGTTTGTTTAAAGTTTCTTTTATAAAAGAAACGTAGAGCTCATCAGTGTGCAGTGAGGGACCCTTTGTTTTGTTTCGTTTGATTTAATTTGTAGACTCCTAATATTTAGTGTCAGCTGTCCAGAATAAAACAACTATCCTATAGATCCACAACTTTGGAAAATAGAACTCACTCAGTATTCAGGGACTATCAAAGGTGAGAAGTAACTTTAATGCTAAATAAATGCTAGAACTTGCTCCAGCTTATAAAATAGCCCTTTTTAAAAGCTCCTTTCACCTTCCTGTTAATACAGATTAGTGTGTGCCTGTCATTGGCTTTCAGGAAGGGCCAAGTACAGAGCATTTACAGCTATATGGAGTTTGAGGTTAGGATTGTAGTACCAAGTGGTATTGGGTTAAATGGAAAGGATGCTGCCAGCAAAACGCTAATTTTCATGACTTTATTTGGTGACATTGTGATTTGGATGAGAAAATTTGTCTTCTCCCTGGGGTTTAGAAGTGATTTCATTAAAAACACAAACCTAGAAAATAGTTTTGGATACTAGGAAATTCTTTTATATTGATTCTCATTCTCTCCTGACCTCTCTTTTTTCTTTCCATAGTTTTGTAATGGGAGAATGAATACATGATAGGTAATTGTATTTCTAAAGAAAGTCACACTGACCGTATGGATACCAGTTTTAAAAACGCCAGGAAATCACAATGGCCTGTTACTGTTTAACGGTAGGCCTTAACCATAGTAGGTGGGAAACAATAACTGTCCTGCTACCACTGGTTTCCTGTATCTTGTTGTCCCCTCATTTGGCTGCAAAGGCAACATGGTGCTAACAGCTCTTGGGTATCACAACAGTTAATTGTGCCCAAGCATTGTTTCCCTTTGGGAGGAGGACGCACAGGCAAGGGCATCGTGTACTGTGGTTGACAAACACAGAAAGGAGATAAGTGACAAAGGAAAAGGCAGGCCCTGTGAGGTTAGAGGCAAAGCAAGCTGGCTTAGTCCTGTCACTTCTGAGCAGGGGCAGGGAGTGGTTTTCATTTCTCGTCTCCTGTGGGTGTTTTTTTTTTAAATCATCTGCTGGGATGGGGTTGGGGGAGAAAGCATGATGTTATAAGGCTGATTAAGATGCAACCATGCAGGTTACATCCAGCACCTGACACTACTTTTCACTCCAGTCTGGAAACAGAAGATTGCAAAGAAACCTGGTCCAAGGGAAGGAAGGGGAGAAAGCAAGATACATTTGCCCACTTTTTAATAAAGATTTTCCGAATATATATTATTTTGGGATTTATCTTACCCATGCCACCGTAACAGATCATCCAGAGTAGCTCCTGACTGAAACTGTGACCAGAGGGTTTGGACCATGGGCTGGTGGCACTGGGCAGAGAGAGGGTCTTCAGGATGCTGCTGGCATTAATTTTGCAGAAGGAGCCTCATCAGAGACCAAGTCTCCCCTCCCCCCATGGTGGCAGGCACTGGGCTTGGAGAAGGCCTCAATGCAGATTTCAGCCTTGTGCCCTCCTCCAGCCTGCTCCTGCGGTGGGACCTCGCTCTCTTCCCCCTTTTTTCAATTAAATGAATTAATTACCAGGCATTTAACTTTTTGCCAGACACTTTCATTATGCCTAGAGTTGTTGCTGATCAGCAAAGGGAAGTAATAACATTCGCAGTGAGGGGCAAATCCTGTTAATGAACAAATTAAAGTTCAAACAGTGATTCAAGTTCACAACCTCTCCGTGGCTCTTTTCTTTAATAAGAGTTATACATGTTACTTTCCCTGCTCTTTTCTCCCTTTTATTACTTTTTAAGCTTTTTATCAACACTGCTGGGGCATATTTGAGGCTCCCAACCTTTCAGCCCTGACAAGGATTCGAGCAGTTATAATCCAGTCTTAATTTGGCAACTTTTGTAAAACACATAAAGGGCCCAGAGTCACCTTTGGTCGCCAGGGCCCCAGTGACCCTATAGTTTCCACCCTGCCACCTCCCAGCCTGGGCTGCGTGGGCCGCTCCTTTTGGTTTGCATTCTTCTGGGGCAGTCAGGATCTTATAACTCAATTTCCCGCTGAGGGGCACAGCCATGCAGGGCAGGGCCACCAGGGTCCGAGCCCTGGCCTTTCTCCCTTCCCTCTGCAATGCTCCTTTCCACTCAGCGTGTTGCAGCACTTGGGGGATGGGAATGCAGTGAGGAGAGGGAGGAGCTTCTGGACTAAAAGCTGGGAATCATTGGGGTTGGGGGAGAAAGGCGTTTGAGGTAGGAAAGATGCCTGACCCCAACCCCACTACCATTACCCAAACGCTGCTCTCCTGGCTGAGGGACCACGCCTGTTAAGGTTCAGGAAAACCCAAGCCTCCTTGGCCCTGACCAGAGCCGGGCCAGAGCCCACGATGCATCTGGTTGGTGCCCACTGCCTTCTCCTTCCCCCTCTATTGCTTTTTTTCCCTACTGTGGGTTGCGTGGGGGTCTTTTCCACCTCCGCGCCCAGTTTCTCACCACCATCCCCCGAGCGTGGCTTGATATAATCACCATGACAACTGCATCGAGGAGCATACACATAATAGAGATGAAACAGACAAAAGATTAGCATGCCATGAAAAGTACAATAAGTTTCTTATTTAGCATTTAGATAACTGTCTTTCCTTCGGAGCAAGCTTCAAAGTTGAAGCCAGTTTAGACCAAGAGGATTAATTCTTTCTCCCGCATGCTTCATTGAATCTCTCATTACCAAACTTTGTCTGTATTGATGTAAGATTTGATTGAAGATTAGAGCATTTAGCAAATCTTGCTTTTCTGCATGTATCAGGTCCTTTCAAGCACGGATCTTGGTGCCCAGTGGTCAATACCCTTACTTTTATCCAGTGTCTGCTTCATTTAAACTTAATCAACTCCATCAATGAACTGGAACAGGGAAATGTCCCTGCGGTAAGAATGTTGTGCTTTTGTGGGATAATTCTTTGCTCTTTCCCAATCCGTTGGCGTTAAACCTAAAATTGCACTATGATGAACTTTTTTTTTTAATCAATATGATAATGACAATTTAGCCTGAACGCTCTGGTAGGACTTGAGTAGAGCAGGATCTGGCTTCCATTACGAAAACAACTTCTGGTCCTGTGATAGCCAACCTCCTTTTGTGTGGCTTTAATACCTTTTCTTCCCTGACATTGAATATTGCTCAGGCTGGAAAATGATGCATCTTTGTAGGGAAGGCTCATATGTCACAGCTAGAAAGTGAAGCAGACCGATTGGTTGTGTGAATTATCTGACTTGCTGCAGTGAATTATTTGCACTGTTTCCCTACCCAGTCAACAAGTTCCTGAGGTATAGGAGAGATCAATCAAAACTGACAGCCCGCGCGTGAAGGCTTTACTGTGTAAATCTGGCGCACTCATCCTGGCCAGGCCGGCCCTGGCATCTGTATATCATTTTTATACTGCTACCAGTAGAGCAATTTCAAAAGTATTTGCAAGGAAAATGCGTGTCCCCATCTGTTCCTGGAAGCATAAATGTGCCACCTTCAGAGGATTTTCACTGGTAATCATATCTTTAATGATCAACAGACTAGTGATATATATTTTTCCATAAAATGGGGTTTTCTTCACTTTATTGTGATTGGCTAGAATAAATAGCTTTTCCATATGTTAGGGAGATAAAATATAAGATTAGCAGAGGTCATTTGTTGGATAGTAAACAAAAGAAACAATTCATTCCAAATAATCTTTGAAAAGAAGCAACGACAAAATTAAGTTGCAATAACAGCATCTGAGGCCTCAGATCAGAAAACAGACCTTGTTACTTCTTAGCAAAGGAGCCCTTTAAGAGCAAAAACTGTGTTCTAGAGGACTTTGGTGACTTATTCTCAGAGGCCGGGGAGGGAAGGAGCAGGGTAAGAAGGAGAGGGTAGAATAATACTTATTTGTTCCACTTCTGTTTTAAGGTCGTATTTCCTTTCCCTTTATTTTACTCACTATTTGCCCGCCCTTACTGCAATACCCGGGGTAAGTTGGTGGGTGATGTGTTTAGAAAGCAGGAAAATGCCAACCTGCTGAATTTTCTTCAGGCTTACAAGGAGACGAGGATTGTTCATGTATTTTAAAATAAAAGTTGCTTTCCCTACGGGAGATTTCTCTTCTCCCATAGAAAAGTATGACTTTGGAGGGTGGGGCAGAGTAAAGGTCTTTACATGAAATGCCAAAGCCAAACAAAAGGCACCTGGAGATAGCCAAGGTCAGCCAGAAACCCCAGGAAGTGTTCTTAGGGATCTAATCCCACCTGTATAGGTTACAGTCTGCAGATCCAATCGGGCTCTGACCATTATTATCAACCCCCCCCCCCCACACACACACACATATACCTATTCTCTGCACTCAGCACCCAAGAGCCCCTCTCTCCCTTCAGATGCAGAAACTCTTAGTCCTGTGGACACTCTTAGCTCTTGGTGAAATCTGGAAGCTGCTTCTCTAACAACTCTGTCCAGAGGTTGCAACTACCTACTCAGGAATCTCCAATTCTGTTTTGTTTCCGGGGTTAGGAGAGAATCCGCTGCTCCACAGCAGACTAACATTAATTGCAGGACACCTGAATCTGAGCAGTGTCTTCAGCCTTCGAACTCTCCAGAAAATAAATGCAGAGCTATTCAGACCTGTTTACTACAAGTCAAGAGTTGAGAATGAGAAGTGGGGAGGGTAAGGAAGATTCTTTACTATATGTATTGTTACATTCCCCCCCTTGGGATAATGGGGGAAAGTTCCATCTTTTCTGTATATCTTACCTCTCACACCATATTCCACAGAATTTTTTTATCTCTACAAATGCCTGCTGCTCTCACTGCAGCCAGTGTGTGTGTGTGTGTGTGTGTGTGTGTGTGTGTGTGTGTGTGTTAGTTTCAAAGGGGAAATGTGGTCCTCAGGCTGGTCCCAAGCAGGAGGTCTCTGTTAGCATCTTTGACCTAACTTGCGTTGATTTCCTGGCCCCAGCAAGGCTTGAGAACAGCTCACAGGGTAGTAGAAAAACAGCTCACCCCAAGCCTATGGCTAGAAGAAAATGGGAAAGCCACTGTCAAACGATTTTCTTTTAATATTTCCTCTTAATTTTAGAAACATAATCTTACAGGTTGCATTACACCCAAGCAAGCATAGACAATATAAGCTTTACAAGTAGATCACACTTTCCCTGATCTGAAACAGATTTACCCCAGTATTGCAATTAAGACTAAAAGAAAGGGAAGTCACACTCAGGGTTTTTACATTGCGTTGTGATACACTGCAGATCTCAGTCTTCAGTGAATTTGCTTGCCACAGGGAAAATCTGGCATGTGTTATGTATGAAACACGATTTGCACTCAGTTCAAAAAATTGAATTTCCTGATTTCTATGTATTTTAGTTTGAAACCCATTTTGCATTGAATTTCTGTTGTTTTCATAAAATGAAAGAAAGGAAAAAACCTCACCAAATGGTTTTGTGTAGAAGAAATAAATCTGTGGTGTATGCTTTTTCCATTGTCCAGGGACTAGGCTGTTGCTTCGATCATTGGGATGTTTCCTACGCCATGCTTCTATTCCCAGGGGTCCTGTCTAACCCACAAGCCTTTGCCAGAAATGTTGCTGTCCACACCAGAGCAGAAGACATCTACAGAGCTTGCCTTTGGGGCTCCTGTTGGCTGAGTCTCTGAATCATAGAACTGCATGCATCCAAGGTTTTCCTAAACTCGCAGTTGGAGTCATGTGCAGTAGATAGTCCTTTACTGCTTCAAAACCATAGACTCTGCACATATACATCTAGAGCAGAGATGGAAGTCTTGGCAACTATAGGACAAAGATTGAAAAATTTAAAAAGAAACGCAGTGTTCAGGGTGAAAATTACCTGCACCAACAATGCTATCTCTTTTCCTCCACAGTCTTACTGCTACCAAGCAACCTTATCAGTCTGGGCTTATTTCACTAAAAATGTACTTAATTCCAGATAAACCACTAGATATCTATATGTAACAATATTTTTTAACCAATTATATGAAAACAAAAAGCCCTCCCACCATAGAGGAAGATATTGAACATAAACTCTCATCCAGATATTTGAAAACATACAGTTTTACAAAGTGTTAATTTCTACATACTTCCTCATGATTGTAATATACACAAGTATGTGGTAGTTCTTGTTTTTTAACCAGACAGGGATGGGCAGGTGGTATGGTGTTCTGGAGGGAAATTCAGCTTAAAAAGAATAAGCTTAAGGTCTTTTGATTAAGGAAAATAAACTCAACTTATAATTAAGATAAAATAAACTTAAAATTTAATGTCGACCCTTAAGTTAAATTATTGATAAAATGCCACCTGGATCTTAAAAATGCAAAGGTGTTCAAAGTTTATCAGAAAATGAAAAATGGGATCAGGGTGGGGGGGGAACGAAGTTTCTCTATTGTTCTCCCTCACTCTAAACAGCATAATAGTAATACTTAGGGTCACTCCTGGCTGTTATTGGGGATTTCCATGTTGTTTCAAAAGGAAATAACAGGAAAGCAACCTGTCTAATTAATGGCCTCATTCTAAAGAAGGTAATTCCAGGAAGAATTTCTACAATCACCTTCGTCTCTGGACACTAAAGGGGTCAGAACAACTAACTGGGTTAAGATCTGGAGACAACATAGTTTTCCCTTTGGGGGAAGTGGAAGGAGAAAGGAAGCAAAATTAGTTGTACTGTGAGGCCAAAGGACTATCCCAGGCACCAATGAGGTAGGGAAATTTGGATTTCTAAGTAGCGCTCTTCCTTATCCCATTTCGTAAGTGTTGGAGCCCGTCACCTTGGGAGAGGGTTGCAGGTGGTCGCTGTCAGATCACGAGCTCTGCCACCTCCTCTCAGTTGGCTTTTGCCCAAAGACTGCAGGTACCTTCTTCCTTGGGTCCTCTCCCTGACCCCAGCCGCGACCGCAGCGTAGACGTCGAGGGACGCGACTTCGAGAAGCCGACTGGTCAACCCGAAGGGGTACGATTCCGTCCCCTCTGGGCATTCAGGATCCGGGTTTAGGCGCCTCTGATCGCGCGGCCTCCGGGGCACGTGACCCGAGAGCTTGGCCCGGGAGGGAGCCGTCGGTGGGTGATGCTAGACCTAACAGCCCATAGGCGCGGCTCCATTGCCCCTGCCCCCGACGCCTTCCAGAAAACCTGGCCTCGAGCGCGGCGGCCGGCCCACCCTGCATCCCGGGCCAGCCCGACCCCGGAAAGGTGGTGTCCCCCGGAGGACGCACCTTGCCTAGGCGGGGCTGCTGTCGCCCTTCTGCACGGGCGAGCTGTCAGGAGCGCGCGGGCGAGTCGCCAGTTACCACCAGCTAGTGCTTATTAACCCGAGGCGGACGCGCAGGCAAGGCACGAAACAGGGACTGCGCCCTTTCTGCCCGCCCTCGCCCCCTTCGTGTCCCAGGACACGGCCCTGAGGCCGCAGACGCGGCTCCCGACCCCGGGGCCAGGGAGCCGCTCGGGCGTCGCGCCCCCCGGCCGCTGGCGGAGGACGAGGCAGTCGGGTTAGGACTGACTCTGGCACAGGAGGCCCCGCCAGTGGGCGGGGGACAGGGAGCTTCCGCAGCGGCCTCTCCCTCAGACAC
>PVJL010002926.1:32500-117500 GCA_004026885.1 Lyroderma lyra
AGAGGAGTCAGGGTTTTTGTTTGTTTGTTTGTTTGTTTGTTTTAGTTGGTTTGTTTTGCAACATTGCAGGCATATGGAATTATGTGGATCTTATTGAATACCAGGAATGATATAACTTGGAAATTTGACCAGAAGTATTTTCCATCAGTGAACAAAGGCCATTTTAAAGCATTTTTCAGATCTCTTTCTTTTCCCAAAGTCTCATTTGTAGTTTCTGATAGAGGACCACAATTGGAGAAATTACCTCCAAATAAAAAAATGAAATTTAAGGTATAAAAATTCTACATTTCTGATAAATTTTATGTTTACCCTTTTTTAATTTAAATAGAGCATCCTAAAAATACCTGTTATTTTTCTTTAGAAATTATGAGCTAGTGAAGTGTGAGAATGACCTTGGCTATTTTATTGTACTTATTTATAATAAAAATAATAGCTTTTTTTATTCTTGAATTTAAAAATCTTCTCTACTTATCACATAACTTCCATACATTTTAAAGAGAGGATTTGGATTGAATGAAAACAGGAGGCTAGAGCTTCCTCTGTGCCCCTGTGTTTGTGTTCATATGGAATATTTATGCAATATCCTGACTTGGCTGTAATGTATAATTCCTGGCTATTATTTCAGTTGCAAATGTAATTTTTAGATTAATGGTGATAATTTTGGTAAGGAATACATGAAAAGTTATATGTTCATGCTTGAAAGGAGGATCATTAAATATTCATTATTACCACTCAAATTAGTTGTCATGCTCTCTACAGCACTTACCCATTATCATTTCACTAGTTTAGATTCAGTAATAAGTGAACAGCAATATATAGCTCATATCTGTAGAGGAATTTATGCTGGGGAACAAGGAGAGGTGATTTTAAAACCCATTTGACATATTTATGTTGACAAATTATTTAAAGGAATTACTACTTTGTCAATAAACATATTTGTATGTTGGAAAAGGATTGTGGCTGGATTTACTTTTAGCTGTATAATTACTCTTTGATTGTGAAAAACAGTGCTGCTTCAAATGGTTATGAGGAAAAAAGATTGAAAATATAAAGGTTGGGATATTTTAGACTTTTGCAGACACCTAACCTTGCCATGAAAAAGCACTTTACATTTTTGTAAGCAGCACTGAAATCTTTCTTTTTCAGTGAAGCTTTATTGTATAAGTTGTTAGTTTTCCCCATCTGGTAACAAATCCTTAAGAAAAAAAAGCAAAAAGTAAAACAAGAGATGGATTTTTATTAATGTGTAGGTGAACATACGTATAGAGAGATGTCTCCTCAACCCATCTTGGAAAGATGTGAAGTGAAACTAAATACAAATGTATTTTAGTGTAAAAACATTTTGCTTGCTTTCTTCCACATCCATTGGCATGCCAGTTCAGTTATGTGAAGACATTACGACAGCCACATGTTTTGTTTGGTTTTTTTGATCACATACATGAATCATTCCATATCTTTAGTAATTTAAATTGGTTCTCCTTCCATAGAAAAAGCCTGATAAATTTGATTCTGATCTCATCTAACTTTAGAGCTTTCTGTCTTAAAGAGCCAAATTGTAGCTGATGAACACATTTTGCATTTTTCCATATTGCTTCTGGACCCTTCATAATAATGGTTTATTTTATTTTATTTTTTCTGCTCAGAGAAGAGGAAAAAATATATTGGTCCATGAATCAATCTAGATAATGGGGAAGGCCGAATGTAATAAATAATACAGTAACAACCTTAAACTAATGAGCTGTTGCTAAGGTACATTTCATAGGCTCATCCTCTATATAAAAAGTCACTAATAACCCCTTGGTGTAATCAGATGATAAAGCTTTGCCATAAGGCAACACCTGTGCAATTAGAACTGCAGATTCTTTTGCACATTTCATTAATTTCAGGATTTTGTAAAGGCACAATGACTACACTAATAATCTAGTCTACTTGACTCCATGTCTACTGGAAACAAAGTGTCTAATTAGATAAAGGTAATTAATTAGAGATAAATGGAGCTAATCAGGCTCCGTTAACACTAATTCTCTGAATGAAGACATTTTGGGACACCTACCATCCGGCTGACTTTGATATTTTGCATTAAGCGTAGGTTCTGGAGGAGTCAGAAAATACTGGCGTTTGAGAATTGAGAAGTCTTGATGGCATACTTAGGCATTTGAAGCTAAAGGAGAATTTTTTCCTATTGTGCTACTTTGCCACTTTTGTATTGCAGCCTAAGGAATTCACTTTGTAGTTATTTCCAATCTGTGCTGGTCTCCATGTAAATTTTAATAACCTTTGCTATCATTTTTATTATCTGTCTAGCTCACCGATGGAAGAAAATCACAAGTTGTTCTCTTTTAAATGGAGACTTAACTTGTTACATTAAGGAAATGTCAAGATTCATCAGCCTATATCCTAAAATTCTGATCCTTTAAAGAGAACAAACACCTAAAATTCTGATCCTTTAATTCTGATTCTTTAAAGAGAACAAACCTCTGCTTTGCAGTGTTAGACTAAAAATTCAGTGATGTGAGGAAAAAAGCATGGGCTTTGAAGTGAAAAGACCTGAATTCAAATTTATGCTCTCTTTTCTTGCTAAATGAATTACTTAGAAAGATATTAACCTTTCTGAATTCCTTTGATTGTAAAATAGAAGTAATACCGATACTAAATTTACACGGTTGTTGGGAACATTGAATAAGGTAACTATATGTAAAGGTTGTTTGTTATTAACCTGTTAGGCTGGGATTGAACACATAACCTAGCACCATATCTCAACTGACTTTAAGTATAAAAAAATGTTACACTTTTATCTCAATCCCATGATAATCTTTGGGCTACCTCTATAGCTCTAGCAAGGGAGAGATTAAGAATTTTCTCCCAAATTCCCCCAAATTCTTTACTTGGAGAATGTGAATTTATCTGCTTTGGTTTTGTACACTGATGGAATTAGCCCTTGGCATCTTGTTTCGCAGTCCATAAGGAATGTACAGCTTGCCCCAGAATTTAACTCCGGAATGTAGTTTAATGTGAAGTGGACATTTGAATCTTTCTTCTGTAATTTCTCTGCCATATGCCCCTACCTCTGACTGGTTTCTGTCCTAATTTATCTAGACTACTCTTAGATCGTCCTAATAGTCTCTGAACTAATATCCTTGCTTTCATTTCTTTCCCCTTTAATTCAGTGTCATTAATTTAATCTTGCTCACAGAACACTTTCCTCATTCTCTCTCTGGTCAAGATCATAAGAATCTTCCTTGTTAAACTGAGATACTATCATGCATGCAAGCAAAGCCTCTGTCTCTCGTCCCTGTTATTTATGCAGCCGTCTCCTGCTTTCTCCTGCCAATGGACCCTTTTACTCCAGGCAAGCCAGACTTACTGTTCTTCACCACACTCATTTCTCCTTTTATGCTCTTGTCCCCACCTGAAATCTCTCTCCTCTTCTTTTAAGATTTATTTCAAATCCTGCAGCTCCCCTGAGGCTTGCTTTGACAACTCTGGCCTACCAAGAGCATTCTCATCCCTGAAAACCCACAGCAGCTCTCAATGGTGCCACACCGATGAGGCATCTGGGGTCAGGAACCACATCCTATTCTTTTTGTGTGCAACACAACCCTTGCTCACTGTCTTCTTCTAAACCCTAGCCTTCACACAGTGTGGCCCTCCAGAGGACACATAACAAAACAATACATATGTGTAATTTATCTTTGAGCTGTCGCTTGATCTGGTCCTTGTCTTATGAGGTTGAAGTGACTTGTAGTAAGCCTGGGGATCTTGGCCCACTTTGGGCTGGGTTCAGCCCTGGGCTGAGCCTTCATGTTTGGAGACAGGATTATCTTGAGAGGCCTTCTGTATGGCCCTGAGGCTTTGTGTCTGGCTTGTGGGGTATTGGGCTTTTATAAGGAGTCATGAGAGAGTACCAGGAAGTGACCATTTTATAACGTGTCATGAGAGAATACCAGGAAGTGACTATTAGAACTTCTTGACAGTTAGTATGTCTAGCAAGCAATGGTGCTACTTCCCCAGCAAACATTTCACAAAGGGCTGAGCAAGCATGGCTGAATTAGCATTCATTAGAGATCTGTAATGGAACCTCTTGGTGAACATTCTGTATGGAGATTCCATGCCAGAGAAATTGAAACTTGTATGCATTTGATGTCCAGGTTGACTGATTGTGGTTGATGCAAAAATGTCCACAATTTCTTTCCTTATATCTACAACCCTTGGTAGCACCCTCGCAACACTGACTCTGAGCTTGGCTCTGTGATACTTTTGGTCAATGAGACAGTAGCAGACACGACAGACAAAGACTTAAAAAATGCTTGGGTATCAGAGCTTGCTCTCAGGCTGCTCTGGGAAAGTTGAGCAGCCCTGTGAATGAGCCCAGGCTAACCTACTAGACTGTGACAGACATGTGGTCCCTTTTCCCTAGACAACAGTCAACCAACTCTAGAAGTCAAGTGACCTGGCTGAATAGCAGCTAATCCCGGAAACACATATGAGTCCAGGTGAGACCGACAGAATGATACACGGAATTGAGCTCAATACTTACTGAATTAAACCTTAAGTTTTGGGGTCATTCTGTACACAGCACTAGATAAATGATGATTGGTGTAGCTATCTATTTCATTGCTTAAATTAAGAAGAAATCCAGAGGACATAGAATGTCTAATTTTGGAAGACAGAAGTAGGAAAAGGATGGAATCTTCAAGAGACACAGGGAAGCATAGAAGCCTTCTCAGTCTTGGGAAATAAGAAAAATGGATTCGGTTTTTGTCATTTTAGGTTGCTACAGATTAAAGTTTGAGTCAGAACTTCCAAGGAGGTGGTAGGCTGGAGGTGAAGATCTGTGAAGGGATAGTTGATGGTGTGGAGTGAGATGAGAATGCCGAGGAAGACTGGCAGCTAAACTCGGTGGAATTCCTCCTGTCAGTGGCCTGTTGGAAAAGAGGCAAAGGAGTCAGAGAAGGAGGGGCAGAGGGGCAGGAGGCACAGGGTCCTGTAGTGGAAGCTCAGGCTGAGGAGAACTGCAGGAAGGATGAAGTGGTCAGCAGAGTCCATTGCTAGAATGGGCAAGCATGACAATAGTAATGACAAATAGTTGAAGTGCAATTTATAGTTTACAAAGCCCATTTACATAGTCTCATTTTGGTTAGCAGCATAAGGCCAGGATCATTATTATGCCCATTTTGTAGATGCCAAAACGGGCATAGAGCCATCAAGTGCTTTATAAATATTACCCATCAGGTAAGATGGTGGATTTCAAGTGCATTCTGTTTCACCTCGTAGAGACCACAGGACTGTAGTTGAATCTAGCAAGAGGAAAGTCAGCAGCCTTGAAAGAAGCAGTTCCAGGAGAGCTGGGAGGGGTGGATGGTAGTTGGGTAGGAGGAAGATTGCGTGGAGTATAAAGGACATGGGAGCTAAGGAGCAGAACGCTGCTGAATGGAAGCAGAACAACTTCATAGGAACTGGAGGGGACACCAGGTTTGAAAGGAGGGTAAGGGTGACAAAAGCAAGTTTGTAGACAGAAGGGAAGGAACAGTGGAGAGGGGAAAATGGAACGTGAAAATGAGAGAAAATAAAGGGGAAATATAGGTTGGTGCAAAAGTACTTGCGGTTTTGGACCACGAATTTTAAATCATTATAATTAGGCTCAAACACAGCTTTTTAATTAATTAATTATTATTGTTAAACTTACTGGGGTGACATTGGTTAGCAAAAATTACATAGGTTCCAGGTGTACAATTCTCCAGTGTTGCATTATGTCAAACATCTTTATTAATCAAAATAGGAACCATTACAATCAACCCATTTTTACCCATGAGAAATAAGTTTGTTTATTCTTTTTTTTTTAATTTAAAAATAAAACATCATTTTATTTATTTATTTATTTTTGCTTTTTGGTATGTGGGTAGCTCCCTGGCTGGGAATCGAACCCAGGCCGCAGCGCCGACAGCACCAATGGCAAAGCCTTAAGCCACTACACCACCAGGGAACTCCGTTGTTTATTCTTGTAGCATAAAAATTCGTGCTTCGGGATTCAGTGAACTCTTGGAAAGTATCTTATGCACCCTTCTGGTGTGGAAACGTTTTCCCTGCAAAAAGTTGTTGAGATGTTTGAAGAAGTGGTAGTTGGTTGACAAGACGTCAGTTGTATGTGGCAGATGAGGCAAAACTTCGTAGCCCAATTAGTTAAACTTTTGAAGTGTTGGTTGTGTGACCTGCGGTCAGGCGTTTTCATGGAGAAGAATTGGGCCCTTTGTATTGACCAATGACGGCCACAGGCATTGTAGTTTTTAGTGCATCTGATGCATTTGCTGAGCACACTTCTCAGATATAATGGTTTCACCAGGGTTTAGAAAGCTGTAGTGAATCAGACTGACAGCAGACCACCAAACAGTGACCATGACCTGTTTTTGGTGCAAGCTTGGCTTTGGGAAGTGCTTGGAGCTTCTTCTCAGTCTAACCACTGAGCTGGTCACTGCCGGTTGTCGTACAAAATTCACATTTAATTGCACATCCCAATCCTATTGAGAAATGGTCCATTGTTGTGTAGAGTAAGAGAAGATGAGACTTCAAAATACTGATTTTTTTTTTTTTTAATTTTTGGTCAGCTCATGAACAATCCACTTATTGAGCTTTTTCACCTTTCTAATTTGCTTCAAATTCTGAATGACCGTGGAATGGTCAATGTTGAATTCTTCGGCAACGTTTTGTGTAGTTGTAAGACGATCAGCTTCAATGATTGCTCTCAGTTGGTCATTGTCAACTTCCGATGGCCGGCCACTACACTCCTCATCTTCAAGGCTCTTGTCTCCTTTGCAAAACTTCTTGAACCACCACTGCACTGTACGTTCATTAGCAGTTCTTGGGCCAAATGTGTTGTTGTGTTGCGAGTTGTCTCTGCTGCTTTATGATCCATTTCGAACTCAAATAAGAAAATCACTTCAATTTGCTTTTTGTCTAACATCACTTCCATCGTCTAAAATAAATATAAAGATCAAGTATTAAGTCATTAGCCAAAAAACTTAAAGTGAGAAATATGCATTAAAATGATGTAGAACACAACCACATTTATTTAAGAATGTATTCCACTATCATACAGCAAATTTCAACAATGCAAAAACCACAATTACATTTGCACCAACCTAATAAAAAAGAATAAAAATAGAGTGGAAAATAATGAGAAAATGAATGAGGGAAAAAACTTAAAAACCAATTTGTGAAGGAATAGATGCCGGTATCTAGAGCACTAGTGAAGGAAAGGGGCATAGATGTGGGAGGGGCTGAGAGATGGGTGGGAAGGGAAAAGGAGGGAAATGATAGCAGAAGATTTTGAGGTAGAGAGGGGGGAAAGTAAGTACCAGAATCTTCAGATCCTGAGATTGTTTTCACTCCAAGAAGAGCAGTCTGCTATGTCTGGAAATCTTGGCATGGATCTACCTCTACGAGACCATTGAAAGATTTCTGGAACTGCCTTCATAAAGCAGATTGTCCTGCTTGGGCAGAGATATTTAATTTTGTGATGGAAAAAAAATTAAGATAACAAATTTTTAGGATCTTTATGACTCTGTGTGTGTGTGTGTGTGTGTGTGTGTGTGTGCATGCGTGCATGCGTACATGCCCATGTGTACACACTAAGAAAGAAGAGTTATTCTGGGCAAGAAAGAGGAAGAGTGGACCTATGAGAATGGGCCCAGGGAGTGAAGGGCACCAAAATCAAACTAGTTATTTACTGCTTTGCCGGATATCCACTGTTATCCTGAGGAGTAGAGCAGATGCCCTCTTGTATGGAGGAGATCCTGATTAGAAAGTACCTTCTCACCCAGTTCCTGGAAATTTACTATCAGAATTTTTCTCCAGTGACTCAAGGCTTCTGATTACTGCTCCAAGAAAGATGCTTCAGGGAGGAGTAACCCACTAAATCTTAGGGGTTTACTAGACTTCCTGAGAGCAAGTTTTGCCACATGATGAGGACTAGGACCAGGGGGAAGAACTTGCCTCTGGACACCACTGAATATAGAAAGAGAAAAGAAATCACCCAAGCTTACTACACACTTCACCTCCTACTGCTCATCAAGAAGTTCTGTGCATGCTCCTAAATGTCACCTCGATCCCACCTCCACTAACATACACTCAACTACTCTCTCAAGGTGCCTCTGTAAGGTGTCTGGATTATCATATGTACTCAATAAATATATGGATGAATGAAAGAATGAATAGCTTCCCAATTGGTCTCTGCCTCCAGGTTTGGCCCCTGCAACCTATTTGTCAGCATGCTGCCTCCCTAATGATTCTTCTAAAGCCTAGTTTAATCTATTTAAAGTCCTCATGGCACCTCATTACTTACAGGATCCAATCCAAACTCCTTAGCTTGGAATACAAGGCCCTTCATGATCCAAAGCCTGCAACCCACCCCCTTTCCAACCTGGCTTCTCACAGAAAACCCCATACATGCAGGTACACAATGATACACACCCCCAGACTCAATCCAACCAGTGAATTACTTCTAGGTCCACGATCACCTGAGATGTTTTACATTCTACCTTGCCTGAGTGGTTTCCTCCAGAATACTCTCTACCCTATCCTGTGTCTGCATGGTAAATGTCTACATCTCCTTTCAAGATCACTTGAAATGACTCATCCTCAATGAAGCCTTCATGAGCTCCTACGTTGAGGTACCAATCTCTTCTAATTGACCTCCCTGTGTCTAGCTCTGTTATAGCACCTTCTACAACTGAAGGGCATTCACTTGTGGACATTAATCTCTCTCCCCAGATGGATCGTGTCCCTGGAAAGCAGGACCACTTATGTCTTATTTGTTGCTATATCCTCTCATCACATATTCATTATGCTCTTCATAAATGTTTAATTGAGAATAGTCTGAGACTGCTTGAAGGCAAATTCCCTTCCTTTTTCCTTTTCCCAAGAATTGTCCTCATGTAGCATTGTCTCAGTTACTTTCTTTATAAAACAAGAGCATAATTATAAATAGGAGTCTTTTTTGGATTCCGGAGCTAAACACCTGGGCCCAGAACGCAACCTTACAAAGGGCCATCCGCTTCCACTCTCCGCCTCTGGAAGTGCCCTTGAGTCTCCTGTCGAGGCACTTGCACCCTCCCTGCTGCAGGGGCTGGGCTGCAGGCAGCCTTTGTTTCTCTCCTAAGTGTGCTCTGACATTCATTTTCGTCTGGCTTTGTAGAGAGAAGCCTTTGAGGCCCACTGTAAAGATGCACAGTAGCTGTGAAGATCTTACCCATGACATCATTTCTGCTTCCTCTTGCCTTGGAGGCTTCTGTTTGCTATAAGTTCAGTCTGTTGTCTGGTCCACAATCCAGTGAGTTTACAGACACAACTATTTTCTAAAACTGCCCAGCAAGGTGTCCCCAGAATAGAACCCCTATCCTTAAAGATGGCAGTAACTTTTCCTTTCTCCTCTGGGTTTCCTGAGTAGCCAATAGGCTGGCTGTGAGGTGACCTACATGTTCTAGTGCCTCTTTAGGAAAGAGTGCTCTCTCTCCACATTATTCATAGGCACAGAGCCAGCTTTTCTAATTTTTTTTTTTTTTTTTTTTTTGGCTTTTTGGTATGTGGGTAGCTCCCTGGCTGGGAATCGAACCCAGGCCGCAGCGCTGACAGCGCCAGCGCCGAAGCCTTAAGCCACTACACCACCAGGGAAGTCCCCAGCTTTTCAAATGGGAAATGGAAGCAAAGCAAATAGCATGAGGGTAGATGAATGTTACCACTGCCCTCAGCCTTGGAAGATCATGTTCTGAGTTCTCTTCATTCTCTTTATATCTGAGAGTGAAGTTATCAAAGGGGGCAGATTCCTAGCTACCTAATCAAATGTGTGCTAGGAGCCAAAGTCACTGCTTCCTGGGTGATTTCTGCAGAACTCAATTCTTTCATCCTGGTCTGGTATAGACATGTGCTTCAGTGAACAGCAAGTGCCTTTCCCGTTGGTGTGGACCAACATTATCAAAGGACAAAAAATACCTGAATCTTGAAAATACCTGAACTCTGTATCAACAGAGTCAAGGCTCCAAACACTGGATTAGGGCTCAAACAACATTTTGGTTTTGGTTTTACAATTTTTCTGGTCATGTTCCATTGGTTATTCTAGAAGATTTGTAACTCCGTTATATCCTCTTATTAAATGAATGTTTCTGTTGAGCTGTTGGTTGTTTAACAAATCACAGACTTCTGGCAGAAACAAAGGGTTTATTTGAAATATTTCTTCACAAGAAAATTACTTTCTTTTTCTAGAACACTGGAAGACTTTGCATCAGTGTTCTTCTTATAGGCTAGCAGAGCAAGGGAAAGCATTGTGAGAGAAATTTAACTGTGTTGTAGTTGCAAAATATTTAATACTTTAAAGAGGAAGTTCTAAAATTTAATAGTTGATTTTACTATTACTCTTTGGATATAATTAACTAGGGATGCACTTTAAACTGCTTTACTCTGCCTTTTGAAATGGATTTTATGGTTTACATTGGGGAAAAACAATTGTCAGACCATGGGCCTCTCCCTTGGTGCACATTATTAGAATCTTTTTAGAGACAAGCAAGCAATTTTGCTGTCATTGGTCTTGTTCAAATAGAGCATGTTTATCTATGCAATGCTCTTGGGAACAGATGTCAAAAAAAAGCTCACCAGTTAGAAGCTGACATAGCTCTTGTATACATGTCAAAAAAGCTCCTCAAATAGCAAACGAACACATATATTTTATTTTTTATGTGGCTGATAAAATGTTATATGTAATGTTATATCATTAAGTCAAAAGAACATGTTTGTCCCATCCAAACTGAGTTTAGAACTAGTTCTCACTTCTAATACAAATGAGGGCCCTGTGGCTCAACAGAGCATGCTGTGCAGAAACCCAATAGCCATTTGGGACAGGAGGGAAAGCAGGTCTTTGCACATTGAACACTGACTCTTTAAAGGGCTGTCACCATATTTTCTATAAGTTCCCAGATATTGAAATACTAAGTGGGCTACAGAGAAATGTTTCTGAATGTTTAGTGTAACTTATGTACTGTTTTATGTCAAATACCAAATTCTCATATCTTGGATCTATCAAGGCATCCATTCACTTATTTGTCCAACAGATGAAAACTGAATAACAAACAACAAATAAGCATCAGGCACTAATCTGGGCTCTTGCAAAGAAGTACGCCAAACAACAAGTGCTTGCCTTCGGAAATGTGCAACCTGGTGAGGACAAGGAAGCAGAAAATCTAACCACAAACCAGAAATGCTATGAAAAAAGAGATTTAGTGTTGAAGTCAATTTTCCCATGATTGAAATGTAAATAATAAGAGCTTTATAGAGCTTGAAGATTAAATGAAACGAGACGATGCAGATACATTTCTTAATGCAGTGTTCAGTATGAGGTAAGAGATCAGCTGTACAACTTGAATACACGGGGAGGGTCCGTGATGTATTTGCTGGGGACTTTAAAATTGTGTAAGGATCTCCCAGGGCTGAAATTCAGCCTTTATATTTTGAAGTGATGTCACAGAGGACAGGGACTAGTCATTCCTGTCATTTATTTAGAAGCATAAATGTGACTGTTTACCAATTAGTTTTTCCTAAAATATTCACCTGGTGTTTTGCTTACCGATTTTACGGTCTTTGAATGGCATACTTGTCCTTAGGACCTTTTCAAAGAACCTCTCACAGTAGATACTTGCCCTCTCACTCCAGTTTTATTGGGAATTTAGATTCTTTTATAAAACACCTGATTCTTAGGGTTGTTTTTCACATACCCCCCCCCCCCCCACCGAGATCTAGAGAGATCCTTGACTTGGGATATCCTACTTACTAGATGTTTATTAACCACTTGCTATGCACCCAAATTTAATTAATCCTTGAACAGCCTTGTGGGGTTGATATTATCATTTGCAGCTAAAGATGAAGAAACAGAAGCTGAAGGAGGTTAAGTAGCTGCCCAGCATTATAAAACTAAAAAGTGACATAGATAGAATTTATACTTATCTCAGTTATTTTTTAATCCATTTATTGAGTACCTGCTACATTCCAGGGGTAGGTGGTAGTGACATATCATTAAAGGAGACAGGTGTGCAGAAAGCAGACAGTTATTTAAGTAATCAGCAATAGGAGAGTGACCCAGAGGATAGTGGGAGCATGGGACAGGGAGACCTGTGTGGAATACCATTGAGACCCAAAGGGTGAGACAAATAAAAGGGTGCGTGTAGGGGGGTGTGTCCTGCCTGGGAAAGAGTCTGTTTTAGGCCGTTGGAGCCACATGTGCAAAGGTCTGAGGCAGAGAATAACATGGTGTGTCTTCAAGGAAGTGCAAAAGGGTGATGGTGCCTGGACGTTAAAGACCAAGGGGACTGACCTACGCTGAGGCCACTGAGGAAGGTTAGGGGCCAAATCACATAGGGCCTGACTGGCTTTGTTAGGGAGATGGACTTTGTCCTAATCTCTATAAGAAGGTGTTAAAGGAAGTGAAGCTGGGAAATGATTTAATCACATTTGATTTTTTTTTTAAGGTCCTGCTGAACTACTTGTGGAGAATGAAGTGGGAAGGTGGGCAACTAGGGAAGCAGGATGACCATTGAAGGCTATTGCAATAGTCCAGATAGGAAATAATGGTAGTTTGAACCAGGGTGGTGGTGGAGGGGATAGAGAGAAGTAAATGGATTCCAGAAATATTTAAGAGGTAAACTTTTTTTTATCAGATTATTTGGAATGCTTTCAACTGCAAGTAATAAAAACTGACTGAAAAAGTAGAGGGGAATTTATTGTTTAAGTAGCTACCTCCATACAGTATGTGGAGGTAGGACTGAGTTCACACAAAACTCAATGAAGTCCCTAAGGGGCGGATTTCTGTTTGACTCTTTCACCTTCTGCCATATATGCTTCATCATAAGGGCACTGCCCGCATACCCCCAAGGGCTCCCAGCGGCTCCAAGGCTACATGCTGCTGCTTTTGCATCCTGTTTGAAAAGGAGAGTACTATATCTTTGCTCCAACATTCCTAGCACATGTCTCAATGCTACTCTGATTGGACCAACCTAAGTCTCATGCCCATTCCTGAACCAGTTATTGAGGCTGGGAGGATGGAATGCTCTGACTGACTTAACCTAAGTCTTGAACTCCACTCTTGAGGGTGAGGGTGTCAGGTTTTCCCGAAACCACTTGGTTCACCAAATGGCAATGAAACCTGCTGAGAATGGAGATGTATGCTAGGACTCAGCAAAGGTCTCTGTGATTGATTGGAAATCAGTGTTTAGGGAAATGATGGTCAAGAATGCCCTCCTCCAGTAGTATTGCTTATTGAGGTGAGGAGCAAGAGAGGCAGTTTATGGAGGAGATGATGAGTTCCTTTGTGTCTGCAGGGCCTGAAAGACATCCAAGTGGAGAAGCCAACTAACTAGGATGTATTGGATGGGCCAGACTCCATCTCAGAACAGAGGTTTGTGTGTTGTTGACTTATCTGATCCCGAAACCTGTTCTCTTAATCAGAAGGCACATTTTACATTAGTTTTAAAGTTTGTTCAATTGCTGGCAACTGAACAGAGAGCATTTAGTCACACAATGGTTATATTTATATCTCACTTATAACGTATATTCTTTTAATGCTCACAACTGTCGTTTTCCCATTTTATAGATGTGAAAACTGAGGCATAGAAAGTTTACATCTAAGCTAATGAAGAGCAACCTGGGATTTGAACCCAGAAAATCTGATTCCAGAGTCCTTATTCATAACCTCTGTACCTACTATTCTGCTCTCAGTTATGGAAACAGGAGGAGAATGGCAAAGAGAGTCACCCAGTAAATCTATTTCTACACAAAGCAGAATGGTTGCTCTGATTAATTCTTCATTCCTCCTAGAACACTGTTGTTTGAGGCAGCACAGCCCTACTGGAGGTGAGCATTCCTGTTGGCACTGACCATCTTGGACACCAGCATGGGAAAAGGAGGGATCATAGTCACAGATGTGGTACAGCTGAGCAACCCAAGTAACACAGGCATTTATGAGGGTGTTTTATGATACGGGGTTCTGGGCCTCTAGAACTTCCTCTAGCCCCATTTAAAAAAATATTTGTTTTTTTTTTACTAGTTTCATCTGTACAAGAGAACATAATACTTAGACATTTATAGACCTCATATATAGTGATAACCCCAACTGGTCTATTTCCCATCTGATACCTTACATAGCTATTAAAATACCATTGACAGTAGTTCCTATGCTGTGCTTTGCATTCCATGACTATCTATCTATCTATCTATCTATCTATCTCTATCTATCTATCTATCTATCTATCTATCTATCTATATCTATACATATATGAGGTCTGGTGCAAATAACTCTCCTTTTTATGAGCAGGTAATGTATACCAAATCTTTTATTATAAAATCATAAGCATGTCTGGTTATGATTTTGTAATAAAATCATAACTCAAGTCTGGGCAGTACTTTTCCTGGACCCTGTATATTTTTAAGTGACAGTTGATATTCAACATTATTTTATATTATTTTCAGGTATACAACATACTGGGTAGGCATCTATATAATTTATGAAGTGTTCCCCGCATAGGTCCAGTCTCCACCTGACACCATGCATAGCTTTTCTGACATTATTGGCTGCATTCCCCATACTGTCCCTCACATCCCTATTCTTGCCCCATTCTTACTTAATCCTCATCCTTCCTTAACTGCCTTTGACAGCATGACAGAGCTGGGAAAGGCTGAGGTGAGGGTGTATGGTTCTCTGACTTTCTCCTTAAGCAAAATGGAAATGATATTATAGTTCTATTCTTTCCTCTTGTATTATCTGTGCCTCTTTGTTCCCATTAGTATGGATGATTAAGAGCTAAGGATAAACCTTCTTTTTTGTTAAAATACTTTTTTTTCTAGTGAGGCATAATATCCATAGCTTTTTTCTCCCCTCTATGAATGTTGTGAGCAAGCATGGGAAAACAACTCCTCCCCAAGCCTTAAATAAGCAAACCTCCAAACTACCCACATTATTTAGTAAGAGGACTTTTTTCCTGAATCAAGCGTTGATCATAATGGTCAAAATAATCCTTGGCACTTTCTCTGAGCTTGCTCATTATCATTCAATATGTTCAACAGAATTGCTAAATTTAAAATAATATGGTACACCTGGTCGAGATGATAGTGAGAGATTTGGCTTCCTGTCTCTTCGTTAAGGATGAATTCAGCCCAAGGGTGTACTGTGAACCCGGCAAATAGCATTATAATAGTGAGAGAATATTGCCTATTGGGTAGCAGGAGTTGATGATTAAATTTAAGTGTGTACTGTCCACATAAAACAAATAATGCTCTTTTTTTTCTAACTTTTACTGTGAACATTCATCACTGGTGTTGAAGATGCACAGTTGCTAATTATTGTGTTTTTAACTTGTAATATACTGTAAATTTTGTCTAATACTACTGTGACCTTATACAGAATAGAAAAGATGACAGGAGGCCTATAATTATTGTATAGGGAAGAAATGCCTATAATTATCTACTATTTTTAGGACCAGCGTGCATGGCCTCTTAATTTACATAAGCTTTAGACATTCACACATTTTCTGTCTTTGCTTGTGGATGATAAATTTTGCTCAAATGAAATCAGAAGATATACTGTTAGATGAGGAGTTAGCCAACTGGGAGCTTGATTACCACGAACAACAAAAGCTTTGGTGCCAACTAAAAAAGAGAGCATTTATTTGGATGGGATTTGTTTAAGGCAAGATTCAAAACATTAAAACAAAAACCATACCATATTATTATATTGGGGCCTGAAAAATGTGTGATTATTTTTTAGAGAATTGCCTAAATTATCTTGTGAAAAAGCATTACCCTAACAAAGAGAAAACCTCTAGGACACAGTTCTCTACCTTTTTCCACTTGTGTGTCCCTTTCAAATCCATTTCTATAAATTGTACCCCTTATTGTAAAAATAGCTATTTTTATTTTATATTTTATTTTATTATTATTTTTTATTGTTAGACATATTGGGGTGACATTGGTTAACAAGAATTACATAGGTTCCAGGTGTACAGTTCTACAGCGCATCGTCTATGTGTTCACCACCCACTGTCAGTTCTCTTTCCATCACCATATATTTGGCTCCCCCCACCCACCCCTTCCCTCTTCCTCCATCGCCCCTTGCCCCCAGGGAACCACTAAACTATTGATTGTGTCCATGAGTTTTTGTTTTGTTTTGTTTTTTCTTTGTTGCTTTCAGTTTTATATTCCACATATGAGTGAAGTCGTATGGTTCTTGGTTTTTTCTGTCTGGCTCATTTCACTAAGCATGATGATCTCAAGGTCCGTCCATTTTGCCACAAATGGCAGTATTTCATCTTTTCTTACAGCTGAGTAATGTTCCATTGTGTATATGTACCACAGCTTCTTTATCCAGTCATCTATTGAAGGGCAATTTAGTTACTTTCATATCTTGGCCACGGTATACAGCACTGCAATGCACTTTGGGGTACATAAGTCTTTGTGTACTAAGGTTTTTAAATTTGGGGGGTAGATACCCACAAGGGGATTGCCAGGTCATATGGTAACTCTATTCCCAGTTTTCTGAGGAATCTGCACACTGTGCTCCATAGTGTAAAACAGCTGTTTTAAAATATGACACTTTTGTTCTCTGCCTATCTTAATGTAAAATAGTGGAATTGAGGTAATAAGTCAGGAAAGAAAACTTACTACACTGAAAGTAAAAACCACAGATTTAATTTTACAATATTCATAACAGTTAAATATTGATAATGATGATCAAATATTTAAACAGTAAATAAAAAACTACTTGAAAAAATCTTGATTTAAGACAACACACTTACTTTTACTCAGTCGATAACTAAACTGATCAAGTACAGCCTGGCTACAGGTGGATTTATATGTTTGAGGAAGTTCTAGAAACATTACGAATGGATTGTTCTGAAACTGTGCGTGATGATTGGTAGAAGAGCAGTTTGGGGGAAGGGTTCATAGCCACACCCTCACCAATCATCATTCACTAATGTGATCTAATTTTGAAGTGTCTCCATTAACGGTGATTCAAACTGAACATTTATTTTCCCATAACTAACACTTTGCATTTCTTTTACTTGTTTTTTTCACTATTACTGATTATTTTTCATGTACCCCTGAACAGCCCAGCAATACCCCTGTGGGTACGTCTACCACTGGTCGGGAACTGATGCTCTAGGATATTTATCAGTATTTGTGATAGCATATTCTTATTAGAGGTGAATATTTTGTCCTCATTAAGGTTACCCCCCTTGAGTGCTCAAGGATGCAAAGGCACTGCAGTGAAGTATTACAGTTCTATTGTCTTGTGAGCACTTGCAGTGTGTGGGTGGTGGTGTTCATTCCCAGTTAAGGGGCCTCTCTAAAAGACCCACCCTTAGCAGGACGTGTATCAGAGCCACTGGGCAAATGGAAGAGACTGGGAGGTTTTCAATTCAAACAGTACAGGGATCTATCTTCAAGAGCTGAGAGTTAAATCAAGAACCCTCTAGTTTCCTAGTGTGGGACAGCAGGTAGGAAAGGTGGATGGACTTGGTCCCTGAGGCATCTACAGGTGTCCCCCACTTGAAGGAAATTTAATACAGAAGATTCTAAACAGAGGCAAACTCAAACTCCCTACTTTATAAAGGGATTTTCTACCATAAAAATAATAAAAGTAGCAAGTTTTCCTGAAGCACATGCTTTATGACTATTTTATTTGCTTTTTAGAAAATGGTTATTACTTTAATTAGCTTACCAGAAATTACACATATGCAATTACAATTTAAAAGGTTGCATATAACTATCAAAAAAATACCCTAAGGAAGATGTAACTTCACCCCATTACCTGCCCCCTCCTCATATTTTTAAATATAAGGCACAACAGGAAAGCAAGTTTAAAGTTTTGGCTGGTTGCTTTATTGAAATATTTTTAATGACCATGTAATAGATAATTCTAAATGATAGGAGTTGGCAGGATAGTTAGATATGCATATCCAAGGGCTCAGAACCCATACGTACCTGGGTTAGTCAAGCTATCGTTTTTCTTTTAATACATGTCTTTAAAAAATTAAGGGCACCTAAAAAATAATCACAATGCTATTGTTACGCCTAAAAATGTTTTACAATTTTTAATAGAAGTAAACATATGTTGTCTGAATGAATGAATGAATGAATGAATGAATGAATGGTGAGGCCTTGAGGAAGGCATTGTTAGTTGGGGTGATCATCACCTGTGTGTTCTGGGAGAAAGTATGTGAGTCTGGACTCAGCTGGACTTGGACTCAAATCAGAAGTCTTCTACTTCTGGTCTTGGTCCAAATGCCCTCAGCTTCTGGTCTAGAAGATAGCACCTGCACTAGCACTCCTGCAAGGTTACTGCCAGGGCTAGCAATCCAGTAGGGAGCTGTGGTTGAGGGCAACGACTGGGCAGCTTAGACAGAGATCTGCATGCAAGGTCCCTACTGGTTTTCCTCTTGGAGCCTGTAAAATGACAATAACATACCTGCCTCTCAGGGTTGTGGTACGAATCAATGGATGTTAAGTTAACCTTCGGTGAAAGGGTGTGTGTTATTTTTATGTGAACTTGCTTGGTAAATTAGAATACATGCTATGCAAATTTATTATTATTAAAAGCAATGTTTTCCATGGCCTTTATATTCCCAGCCTTTGAAACCGTCTTCCTCTTCAAGGTGCTTTGGCAGCGATTCAAAAGATGGAATTGTTTTTTCAGTGCTCACCGATGAACGAGCTCCTTCTCCCGGTCGGGAGGCCAGGCTGGGCTGACGTGCTTCCCTCAGCCCTGGCAATGGCGGGCGCTGGCTGGAGGGAAGGCCCCGGATGAAACGTCCTGGCAGTGAGAACAGTAACACCCGCTCCTGAGCCAGGAGTGGGCGTTAATATCTCTAGCTGGATTCCCAGCAGCAGAGATATTGAACACCTTCCAAGGGTCCAGGAATCAGGTTTTCTCTTTAAACCTAATTTGGCAGGTAAAGGGAGAGAGAGCCTTTCCAGTTGAGCAGCTAAGAACGTACAGGAAGTTCTGCACCACAAAGACAGAACCCCGTTATTACAGGCTGATCCGAAGCAGGGACAGGGGCGTCTTTAACTGGGTTGTCCGGTGGGACTTTTCCCAACAAATCTCCCCCAGTATGGGTCAGTGGGGATGTTAGGAAAGTAGTGGCTCTAGGACAAGGCAAAGACGTGTGAAGTTCAGGACATGTTGGAAAGTCTTGTCTGGATGCAGCCTGAAATGCAATGTGGTGACCAGCAGGGTTGTCTGAGTGACTCTGGTCTCAGGAGTACCAGGAGTTCCTTTGTGGGGGAGGGCAGGTGTAAAATGGGGCGAACTCCAAGGAACTAATTCCTCAGGAGAAGGAACAAGCAGTAAAGTGCCTCAACCAAGCTGCCTTTGAAGCTGAGTCCAGCTAACTGGGGTCAGTTGGGAGGATGCTGTGGGTTTCTAAGCCACAAAGTTCATGGTTGGAAGTGAGGCAACTCCAAGAATTAAAAAACAACAACAACTCACTTTTTGTCAGGGTTTGACTGACGGCAGTGGTGAATTCTGACTTAGACTGAGCTTGTCATGTGCTTGTTTCCTCTTCAAAGCCGAGGCCCATTTGCACAACAAGCAAAAACGACAAGGTAAACAAGTTCTATTTAGACTTTCCAAGGTCTGTTTCTCTGGATGACATTGCAAGAACTCTGTGATACCACCTCACCCCAGAGAAAACCCAAACACTGGGGATCCTTTTAACATCCAAAAAGGGTCACTTCTTTGAACTGTGACGACTCCCTAGAATGACTTTCTCATTTAAATTACATGGATATCAGAGGAGCCCAAGTCAGAAGGGGAAGCAGAGCAAACTCACACTCTTTGACTACAAAAGAAAATGCATATTTTTGATGAGCCTGCACCGGCTGCCCCCCTAGGCTTAGAATGATGTTTTTGTCCCCTTTTTGCCTACGAGGAATGTTGTAAGTAAGCATAAACAAATGCCTTCATTATTTATCCTAGTCATGCTGCACTAAATCATTTTACATGGGAAATATGCTATTTTGTTTGGCTGGCAGTTGCTTAAGGTAATAGGCTGTGAGAGTCTTCCTTGGAGTTAGCACTTCGAATTATTCTAGTGCCAGTGAACAGTCGTTAGAAAAGTTACAAAAACTAGAGCCATGGCATTGGGTAAAAAAGTCTTCCATTGCAGTGACCTCTGGCACTTTGAAACCCAGGTTCTGCTGTGAATGTAAGGACAATCACCTCTCTCCTAGGGCTGTGGTCAAGTGTGCTACACAGTCCTGAATGAATGTGTCTCTTGGAAATGAGATTAATGGGGAGTCTTCTTTTCAAATGTTCTTCAGAGTGATTGTCCCTAATATAGACGAAATGGGAAGCGACGGTAGGTTTTCCAAATGAAAACTCCAGTCTGGTTGATTGTTAAAAACTGTGTTCTGTGTCACGCTGAGCAAAGTCACTGAACACTCTGTCTCTACATCCCTTTCGTGAAACTCCTGGAGATTAGACTAGAAATACAGGTGGAGGGGACATCTTAGCCATCTATCCCCCAGCCAGCAACCTTCCTGATTTTCCTGCTGCTTTCAGTGGTGTCACTACTGTCCTAATTACCCAGCCCTGTGGACATCTGTTCTTCAAGATTCACCCTTTATTGTTGCTCCCAAATATGACTGGGCCTTTTCACTTGCATCACCATCACCCTAGTACAGGCCCACGACCCCGAATGACCATAGATATCCCAGTTCATCTTTCTGCCACCACAATACAGGCAACACAGTGCCTTCCTCGTTATTTACTTACGTGAGCTGGGCACCATGCTGTTTTACACGAGTCATTTGATTTAATGCTAAGTGGTAAGTACACTTTCTTTGCCAGTTTTCAGGTGCTTCACTCACGGTCACATGGTGAGAGGAACTGGGATTTGAGTCCGGATGTTGTAAACTGATGGCATGTATGGCCCAAATTCTTCACCCTTTCCCATATCCTGTTCTTTACCATGTGACCTTGTGGTTCTTTTAGCAAGAGGTAGAATGCGTTTCCCCATCCGTTGAGGCTGAGGACTTGCTTTGGTGAATGGGATGACAGCAGATGTGATACAAGCAGAAGCTTAACAAAATGCTTGCACGTTTTTGTTTGCACTCTTGTTTTCCGCCGTGGCCGTGATGAAAAACATTCAGGTCAGCATGCTGGAGGGTAAAAGACCCATTGAGCACGTCCTGGTCACCCCAGTGGTCCCTGCCTTGGTCCCCCTCGATCAGATTACAACTATCTAAAACAACAAAGCTACCTAGCCACCTAGGCTCCAAAATTTATTACATAATAACTTCTGGTCATCTTCCTGTTAAAAACCAACCTACCAACCAGTTAACTTGCCCATTCTTTTTCCATAAACTCCAATGAGCATGGAAGTCACCACTTTGTCCAAACAGCAAGGAAAAAGCTGAACGAACTGGAAACTCCACAGTCTTAGATCCATCAGAGAAGTAAGGTCACAAGGCAAACCACGGCCTCCGAAATTGGAGAGCCAGGCAGGCACACGCAGACAATCACAATGTACCTGAGCAGAAACTTATGCGCCGACCTCAGTCAGTGCCGGAAAAGGAAAATGTGAACTGTAATTGACAAACTGCTGAAAGCTTACACTTTTGTGAGTTTTACATCCTGGGGCTCCATCAGTTTATCACACAGAAAACTGGAGAAAAATACAAATTTTCCTGTGCTTCCAGCAGGGAGTGGGGGACAGTGGTGGCTATATTGAAATACACCACAGCATTCTATTCTTCTCAACAAGGCCTGCCCTAAAGAGAAACTATATGCCAGATCCTAACCTGATGGGATTTTGGTAGAGCCTTAACCAACTGGGAGGAAAGGAAATACCCAACTCCAGCCCTTTCCAGCCATCCTAACCCACAACAGATGGAGGAAAAAACTGAAAGGCATTTGTGAAGTTCATAGCCTCAGGGCACAGACTCATTAAAAACTGAGACCTGATTGTAGAAGTATAGAATGTTTCCCTTCCCCCTACATCTTACCACCAATGACTAAAGGTCTATTCACTACAGTTCTTCTTGTCCAGTATATCATGTTTAGATTTCAACAAAAGATGACAAGGCATAGAAAAGAAAAAACAAAAATAGTTTAAAGAGATAGCACAAGCATTAGAATCAGATTCAGATATGACTGGGATGTCAGATTGATCAGACTATGAATTTAACTATAATTAATATACTAAGGGCTCTAATGAAAAAGGTAGGCAACATGCAAGAGCAGATGGATAATTAAGCAAAGATACAAAGATTTTAAGAATAAAAAGAGAAATGTTAGCATTCAAAAACACCGTACCAGAAATGATGAATATCTTTGACGGGCTCATTAGTAGACTGGACATGGCGGAGGAGAGAATCTCTGAGTTTGAGGATATGTCTATAGAAACTTTCAAAACTAAAAAGTAAAGAGAAAAAAAGACTAGAAAAATGGAACAGAATATCCAAGAACTGTGGGAAAATTACAAAAGGCATAATGAGAATATTAGAAAGAAAAGAAAAGGGGTAAGGAAGGATCAGAAGAAATCTTTCAAGCAATAATGGCTGAGAATTTTCTCAAATTAGTGTTAGAAATCAAACTATAGATCCAAAACCTCAGAGAACACTAAGGAGAATAATTGTAAAAGAAAAATTACACTTAGGCATAGTATACTCAAACTGCAGAAAATTAAAGATAAAGAAAAAATCTTGAAAGAAGGCAGAGGGGAAAAATATCTTACCTGCAGACAAAAATTACATCTGACTTCTCAAAAACCAAGCAAGTGGAAGAAACTGTCATGTTGAGAGAGAGAGAAAACCCCGCCAATCTGGTGCTTGTGAAATTATCCTTCAAAAGGGAAGGAAGAGTAAAGACTTTCATAGACAAACATTGGAAGAATTTGTTGCCAGTAGATCTATCTTGCTAGAAATGTTAAAAGAAGTTCCTCAGAGAGAAGGAAATTTATATAGGTCAAAACCTTGGATCTAAAGAAAGGAAGAGCATTAGAAAAGAAATAAGTGAAGGTAAATAAAAATTTTATTTTTCTTATTCTTAGTTAATATAGCTAACTTCTGGTAACAATTTGTTCAAAATAAGAACAGCAACAATGTATTTGATTATGCATGCTTATATGTCTATGAGTATACACACACACACACACACACACACACACACACACAGTGAAATGAGTAATGGCAATGATATGAGAGATGAGAGAGAGGAATTAGGGTATTGTGTTAAAATGTATAGTGTTATTTGAAAGTGGATCTGGATTAGTATACATATGTATTGCCAACTCCAGGCAACCACTTAATAGAAGTTTTTTAAAAAAAGTATAATTGATATGTTAAGAAAGGAGAGAAAAAGGAATCATATAAAACATTCAACTAAACAAAAGGCAGAAAAAGAGCGGAAGACAAATACAGGAGCAAAGAACAGGGGCAATGATAGAAAACAGTAACAAATATGGTAGAGATTAATTCAACTATATCAATAATCACTTTAAGCATCAGTGGTCTAAATACACTTATTAAAAGACAAAGATTGTCAGAGTGAATAAAAAACAGGACCAAACTATATGCCATCTTCAAGAAACTACGTACAATATAAACTTAAAGATTAAAAGTAGAGGTAAAGGGGTTCCCTGATGGTGTAGTGGCTAGGCTTCGGTGCTGTCAATGCCGCAGCCTGGGTTCGATTCCCAGCCAGGGAGATAACACCCCCCCCCCCCAAAAAAAAAAGTAAAGGTGTGGAAAAAGATATATCACAATAACACTAAATAAAAGAAAAGTTGGAGTGACTATATTATTAATAATTTCAGACAAAGCAAACTTCAGAGCAAGGAATTTACAATACTAAAGAAGGGCATTGCATAATGATAAAGGAGTCAGTACTCCAAGAAGACACACAATCCTTAATGTGTATATGCCTAGCAATAGAGCATCAAAATGTATAAAGCAAAGCCTGACAGAACTGCAAAGAAAAATAAATGAATTCACTATAAAAGGTGAGATTTTGACATTCCTCTATCAGTAGTGGACAGATCCAACAGGCATAAAATCAGTAAGGATATAGTTGAACTTGAACAGTACCATCAATCAACTGAATATGATTGATATCTATAGCCTACTTCATCTAACAACAACAGAATACACATTCTTTCCAAGCTCACATGGAATATACAACAAGATACATTACATTCTGAAGAATAAAACACACCTTAAAAATTAAAAAGACTAAAAATTACCCAATCTATATTCTCAGGTTTCAATGAAATTAAACTAGAAATCAATAGCAGGTAGCTGGAAAAATTACAAAATACTTGGAGATTAAGTAACACACTATAAAGTAACATATGGATTAAAGAAGAAATCTCAGGAGAATTTTAAAAATATTTTGAACTAATGAAAATGAAAAGACAACATATCAAAATTTGTGAGATGCAGTGAAAACTGTGCTAAGAGATAAAAACATATGGCATTAACACACTATATTATAAAAGAAGAATGATCTCAAATCAATAAAGTTCTACCTTAAGGCACTGGAAGAAGAGTAAATCAAATTCAAAGTAAGTAGAAAAAAAGAAATAGAAAAACTAGATCAGAAATCAATGAAATTGAAAACAGGAAATCAACAGAGAAAATCAACAAAAGCCAAAGCTGGTTCTCTGAAAAAATCCATAAAATCAACAAGCCTGTAGCCAGACTAAGAAAAAGAGAAAAAAGACACAACTTAACTAACATTAGAAATGAAAGAGGGGCTATCACTACATATCCCATGGACATTAAAAGAGTAATAAATACTATAAACAACTCTATACTTACTTTTTTTTTTCAGTTTTGTTTTAGTATCTTTTCTTAAATTTATTTTTTTTATTGTTAAATTTATTAGGGTGATGTTGGTTAACAAAAATTACATAGGTTCCAGGTGTACAATTGTACAGTGCATCATCTATGTGTTGCATTATGTGTTCATCACCCAGCGTCAGTTCTCTCTCCATCACCGTGTATTTGACTCCCCCTCCCACCTCTCCCATCCCCTCCCCCATTGCCCTCAGGTGACCACTAAACTATTGACTGTGTCCATGAGTTTTTGCTTCTTTGTTGCTTTCTGTTTTATATTCCACATATGAGTGAAGTCATATGGTTCTTGATTTTTTTCTGTTTGGGTTATTTCACTTAGTGTGGTGATCTCTCTGTCCATTTTGTCACAAATGGCAGTATTTTATCTTTTCTTATAGCTGAGTAATATTCCATTGTGTGTATGTACTACAACTTCTTCATCCAGTCATGTATCAAAGGGCACTTTGGTTGTTTTCATGACATGTATGCTCACAAATTTAATAACCTAGACGAAATGGACTAATTCCTTAAAAAGCTCAATCTGCCAAACCTCACACACAGAGGAATACTCCATTTGAATTGGTATATATTAAATAGAGAAATTGAATCAATAATTAATAAACTTCCAAAACAGAAGGCACCTGGCGCAGATGGATTCATTGGTGAAATTTATCAAACATTTAAGGAAGAAATTATACCAATTCTCTACAGCCTCTTTCACAAGATAGAAGTAAAGGGAATACTTCTGAACTTATTCTAGGAGGCCAGCATTACCCTAATACTAAAACCAGACAAAGACATGATAAGAAAAATATAAGCCAACATCACTCATTAATTTAGATGCAAAAATCCTCAGCAAAATATTAGCAAATCAAATTCAGCAATGTATAAAAAGAATTATACACCATGACCAAGTGGGATTTATCCCAGGCTGGCTCAACATTCAAAAATCAATTAATGAAATCCATCACATCAGTAGATTAAGTAAGAAAAATCACATGATCATATAAATAGATGCAGAAAAAGTATGTAATAAAATTAAACATCCTTTCATGATAAAAACTTTTAGGAACTAGGAATAAAGGGAACTTCCTCAACTGGATAAAAGACATTTATTTACCAAAAAACCCTACATCTAATATCATACTTACCAGTAAGAAACTTGGAGTTTTCCCGTGAAGATGAGGAAAAAAAGCAAGGATGCCCCCTCTCATCACTCCTTTTCACCATGGTACTGCAAATCCTAGCTAATGCAATAAGACAAGAGAAGGAAATAAAAAGTATACATTTTGAGAAGGAAGAAATAAAACTCTTTGTTTGCAAAAGACATGATCATCTCTGTAGAAATTCTGAAAGAATTGACAGAAAAAATCTCCTGGAACTAATGACCACTTATAGCAACATTGCAGGATGTAAGGTTAATATATAAAAGTCAACCACTTTCCTATCTATCAGCAATGAACAGATGGAATATGAAATTAAAAATACGATATGATTTATTTAGCACCCCCCAAAATGAAATAAAATACTTAGTATAAATTTAATAAAATATGTACAAAATCTATATGAGAAAAACTACAAAGCTGTGAAGACACCAAAAAAGAAAATAAATAGATGAATATTCCATGTTTATGGATAGGAAGATTCAATATTGTTAAGATGTCAGTTCTTTTCAACTTGATCTATAGATTTAACACAACTCCAGTAAAAATTTTAGCAAGTTATATTGTGAATATTGACAGACTGATTCTAAAGTTTTTATGGAGAGACCTAGAATAACTATCACAATATTAAAGGAGAAGGACAAAGTTAGAGAGCTCAGAAATAGACCCAAACAACATATAGTCAACTGATTTTTATCAAAGGATTTAAGGCAATAGAATAGAAAAATAGTCTTTTCAACAAATGGTGCTGGAAGAACTGTACATTCATGAGCAAAAAAAGAAAAAGAAATGAATCTAGACATAGTCCTTACCTGTATTACAAAAAATTCAAAACAGATCATAGACCTAAATGTAAAACTCAGAGAGTTCCCTGGTGGTGCAGTGGCTAGGCTTCGGTATTCTCAACACCGCAGCCTGGGTTCGATTCCCAGCCAGGGAACTACACCCCCGCCAAAAAAAAAAAAAAAAAAAAAAAAAAGTAAAACTCAATATAAAATTCCTAGAAGATAACATAGGAAAAAATGACTTTGGATTTGGTGAAGACTTTTTAGATACAACACCAAACACATGCTACACGAAAGAAACAATTGATAAACTGGGCTTCGTTGAATAAAACAAACAAACAAAAACCAAAAACCTTTTGCTCTATGAAAGGAAATGTCAAGAGAACGAAGAAACAAGCCTCACACTGGGAGAAAATACTTGTAATAGACATAATTGATAAAGAATTGTTACCCAAATATATAAAGAACTCATACAATTCAAGAATAAGGAAAAAAAACCCAATTTTTTTCAAACCTAATTTAAAAATGGACCAAAAACTTTAACAGACACCCCACCAAAGAAGATGTATATATGGCAAATAAGTAGATGAAAAAATGCTCCACATCATATATCAATAGGAAAAGGCAAATTAAAACAATAATGTGATTCCACTACATACCAATTACAATGGCCAAAATTCAGAACAACGATAACACGCAGAGCCGGAGAGGATGTGGAGTAGTAGGAACTCTCATTCCCTGCTGGTGGGAATGCAAAGCAGCACTGCTATTCTGAAAGATAGTTTGGCAGTTTCTTATGAAACTAAACATACTCTTATTATACAATCCAACAAACACACTTGTTGGTATTAATGTTTATCCAACTGAATTGAAAACTTAACGTCCACACGAAAACCTCTTTAAGCAGCTTTATTCCTAATCGCCAAAACTTGGAAGCAATCAAAATACCCTTTGGTAGGTTAATGGAGAAATAAACTGTGGTATATCCAGACAATGGAATGTCATTCGGCATTAAAAAGAGATGAGTTATCAAAAAAAAAAAAAGATTTATCAAGCAGTGAAAAGACATAGAGTAACCTTAACTTAAAATACTAGTGACATACTATTACTAAGTAAAAATAGCCATCTGAAAAGGCTATGTGCCAACTCTATGACATTATGGAAAAGACAATACTTCCAAGACAATGAAGAGATCAGTGGATTCCAAGGGTTGAGGGGTGAGGTCGGGATGAATAAGCGAAGCCCAGAAGATTTCCAGGGCAGCCAAACTACTCTATACATTGCTATCATGGTGGATACATGTCATTATAGAAACCTATAGAACGTACAATAACACTATAGGTGAACCCTAATGTGAGCTGTGACTTTGGATGATAACAATGTGTCCATGTAGGGTGATCACTTGGCACATGATGTGGTAGGTTCATCAGTGTAATAAAGGACCCCTCTGGTGGGAAATGTTCATAGTGGGGTAGGCTGTGCGTAGGGAGGGACTGGGAATGTATGTGAACTCTGTACTTTCTGCTCAAATTTGCTGTGAACTTAAAACTCCTTTAAAGACAAAGTCTACTTAAAAGGGGGGAAATAAACTAATAAAGTAACTAGAAAAAAGAAGATAAAATACAGGTCTTTAGCGTTGACAGAGTGGCCCCTTTACCTTGAAACCTTGCTTTCTCACTGCCCTGCCACAAACTTCTGCTCTAGCCTAAGCAGCCTATTCAAGATCCCCCAAATGCCGTCCTGTCCTTTCCCACTGCCTTCCCAGCTCACAGGGTCTTCTCCCGCTCTCTCAGGCACTGAGCCTTACACGTCCCTAATTCATCCTTTCTAGAGGCGATGTCTCCGGCCCCTGAGCGCCCCCGCACCTGTGCTGATCATCTGGCTCTTAGCATCGGCTACCCTGTGGTATTAGGTATAACATATGGGGGTGGGGTATACACACACACACACGTGCACACACACACACGTACATACACACATAGGTGCCAAAAGATGTATACACACTTTAAGAAGAAAAAACTAGTAAAATTGCAATACTCAGTATATACCGATGACAAGCGATGAATACAAGTCACATTTGACTTCTGCAATTACAAAAGGTGCTCAAAGTGGATGCCAGCAGTACTGATGTAATACAGATTATAGATAACATCTCTCAATGTGTATATACATTTTGGGGGGCACCCTGTGTGTGTTGGGGGGTGCCAAAACTATGTATATACATTTTAAGTTTGCCATGATGAGTAGCATCTGGACTCTGATGGTAACCAGTTTGAGCACCTCTTGTAATTGCAGAAGTCAAATGTGTATTCATCTTTTATTATCAGTATATATTATTACAATTTTAATAAAGTTTTTTTCTTTCTTAAAATGTGTATACATGTCTTGGCACCCTCTGTGTGTGTGTATGTATGTATGTACATATAAATGCACATACATACACCATATATATACACGCATCATATATGGTTGTGTGTGTGTGTATTATATATCGTGTGTGTGTGTGTATATGGTTGTGTGTGTGTGTATTATATATCGTGTGTGTGTGTATATGGTTGTGTGTGTGTGTGTGTGTGTGTGTATGGTTGTGTGTGTGTGTGTATGGTGTGTGTGTGTGTGTATGTGTGTGTGTATATATATAGGTTCTCTAGTGTGCAGATTCTTTCAGGACATGGAACTTGCCTTATTATTTGTAGCATCTCCCTTAGATTTACTTGTATTTAATTCAAGGATTAAATCAACATTTAATATCAAAATCTACATTAAAATTTCAGAGCAGGAAGTGGTTGCAAAACTTCCACACTGGGAGGTGCATCACTGGTGGGAGTGACTCCAGAGCAGCCTTCAGCATCACCTTCTGGTATCCAAGGTGCTGGCCCCCCGGGAGTTCTTCCTGCCTTGGTGGCGAAGGCCTCACGCTCCTCAGTGTACACTGAGGAGGTGACTTTCTTTTGGAAAACCTCACACAGCGTATTAGCAGAGGTGCCACCCCTCTTGCTGCTCAGCTGGGGGAAGTGAGCACAGATCCGTTTCCAAGACGAATGACCTGAGAGCCCTTTCCTGGGGCAGCAAGCTCTCTCGGCTCTGGCTCTCAGAGCCCCCAAGGAGTGATTCTCGGCTGCATGTAACCCGGAGTGTCCGCGTGGGGTGGTGGGGGTGGGAGGGGATATTGCAAAAGCTCCCAGTTCACCCATGCCTCCATTTCCTGCCCAGCCCCATCCACACCACACCGACTGAGAGAACCAGTGCCCTGAAGTTAAACCTTTAGGGCAAGCACACATTGGTCCTCTCAACTAGGTGTGTTCTATCAGGGAAATCAGATTCTTTTCCAATGTACCTTAATTATACAGATATATGCGCACCGGGGAAAAGGCACTAGCACCTTGCCCCAAATTATCTGAGCCAAGATCTCAATGTGATCACTTTGTTTTAACAGTTCCCACCCTGTAGAGTGTTCGGTTGTACCTTGTTCTATAGGGATGTCCACAAAAATATGCTGTTTCTTTATCTGTCCTTGTGAGTCTGAATAATTACACAGGATTTTGATAGCCTGTGTGCCATGTGTATTGCAGGTGCCTACATGTGTAACATACTAATTGAATTATTGTAAAAACACAAACATTTTGCAGGACCACAGAAACACATACTAAATATCCAAATCTACAAACTGCTGACAAACAGCACCTTTTCTAACAAGAGAGAGCAGTTTAATAACGGTGTTAGAAAACTGGCAATATGTTTGTTAAAATCTTTAATTAGGGACAGGCTTTCCCAGAGGCCTCTGAAGGCAAAAGGTGTAAATGGAGAACCTGTCCCAGCCTGCGTGCTCCGCGGTGGCTCAGTTCCAAGCCCAGATGGGCTGGTGAGGAAACTGTGAATGGACAAATGATAACAGACTACTCTGTAATTCCAACACCAGCTCATTAGCAATCTGTCAGAGACTTTAATACGTGTACTGGTAAAAATGCAGAAATCCTCCGATTGTGAGATGATCTTGCACGTGTTTAACTGAAAAGGCCATTTTAAATGGATTGCCATAATGGCCATTAGGAAATGATAACATCGTGGGAAGCACAGGCGTTTGCATGCTTCGTAGTCTTGATGGAAAATGACGATTTTGTGTGCTCTTAAGCCATCGCAGGAAGCTGAGATAACAATGGCTTCGTGATGGAAGTCATTAATAAATAAATAGCTCGGCCAGCATGGTGGGAAATCCGAGGAACATGAATGAAGCCTTATGGGTTTCCAAAGAATGAACAATGCCATTTCTCATGTCAACAATTTTAAATTCCCTTGGATCACCAGCCTGGTTTCCAAATAATTTTATGCTTGCTCTTATAGCCAGTGGTTTAATTAGTTGCCACTGAAAACATGTTTATTTTAAAAAAGGAAAGAAAATATATTTATTTAGGTTGTGTGTATACAACAGGCTGAATTTGATGGATAATTAAGGTTTGGTCTCTGAAGGGACAAAGAAAATGAACATTCACAGAGCACCTATTGATGCCAGTGCTTTCCAATGGTGCTTGTACTGAATTTTCTCAATGAGACATTGCCCCCATTTTGCAGGTGGAGAGGTAACTGCGCCCCCGAGAGATTATGGGACTTCCTGGAGACAGTCTGGCTGGTAAGTGGAGGTGACCCTCTCTGAGCTCAGTTCTGTGTGGTTCCAAAGCTCATCTTTGTTCCACTGCATTGCATCGCCTCTCGAGTTGTCCGTCATGGGCACCGAGAGTCACGTTAGGACCCTCGTGACTTATGGGACAGGCACAGGACCCCAGAGATTCAGCTGGGCTCAACTTAGATGAAGCCCCCAGTGTCAGGGGCACAAATGGACACTGACTTAAAGTGCATACCTCAAAATTGCTTTTCAGAGGATATCTGTGCTTCACTGCTGGGACCTGTGCGCATGTGGCGGGAGAGGTTAAACTAATGCTCTCTAGAGTCTAGTAGAAAACAGTCTGGAAGAGCACATGTGTCATATGCTTGTGTTTATATAAAGCTCCACATCAGGTCAAACCAATGAAAACGGTTAGAAATCAGGATGGCGGCTTGCCTTTGGGGTGACGGGTGACTGCAGGCGGGCGCCACGGGATGTCTGGGCTTAAGGGACTCTTCTGTGTCTTGATCCAGATGCTGATTTTGCCGTGTGTTCCCTTTGTGAAAATGTGTCAGATGTGTAAACTTCAGATTTGAACACGTTCCTGTTGTATATCATACTTGAAATAACATTGACTCCCCCAAATGGCAGACAGTATTTTGGCCTTACAGGATTCAAATTGGATGCCTACTTTTCGGTTTCCATCTTTTGTGGCCTTGGGTACGATTGCTCTTCATGTGAAGTGTATGATTGGAAATCTCCTTGTGGAGTTTGGAGGTTAGGAGCAGGGCAGCCTGTGCCTGGCTTTGTTCCTGTGAGGGAGCTGGACTTCAAGCATGTTCACATCCTGCAAGTTGGGAAGCACCGGTGTTCTTCCTTACTCTCACCTCTCAAACTCCTGGAGAACCTGGAGTAGAAACAGGACACTGGCCAATGTGACTTCTGTGCTAAGTGGAGCTTGGAGGTGGAGCTGCCTTGTTTGGTGACCCCTTGTTGGCAGCCATCTCCTGTGCAAATAGCCGTGGCCGTCACCTTCCCCGCTCAGGAAGCCACACTTACCTGTGTCTTCACCCAATTCCTCCTCACCTGTCCTCATTGCCTGGCTCCAGTGGAAGAGCCAAGGGGTTGCCTGAGGCGGGTTTATGCACCCCCTAGGCACTGGAATGGCTGGTTCTGAGGGCTCTTGGATGGGCAGGTTGTTCACCAGTCCCTGAGAGGATACTTCCCTTCATTACTTGATCATTTTTTTTTAAATCAGTAAGACAACTACGAATGAGGTGATAGTTGAAATATGGCATGGCATAGACTTTGCCAAAACTAACAGCCTCACTCCTGGAACTTTATCCTAGGCTAAAGCATCAGACAGGTTTGCAAAGGTGTATCTTTCTCAAAGTGTGGTTCAAGAACGACCAGCATCAACCCTGTAGTGCTTGGTAGAGGCAGGTAGCTGAGGCTTAGGCCTTTCTCACTGAAGCAGATGCGGGCCTCGTGCATCTGTATACCTAGAACAACCAGATGGTCTTGCCCACATTAAAGTTTGAGGGTCATTGATGTACAGGGATGTTGTTGCAGGAGTATTGAAAAGAGGAACAAAAAGAGGGAAGGCTAAATGTTTACTAGAGAGGGTTAATTAATGATGATACAGTCACATCCTGCAGCTTTGAATCTGTATAGATCCATATTTATTGACATGGAAAAATGTTCACACCATATTGCTGAATGACAAAAATAGATTACACTACAGTGTGTATTATCTGATAACATTTCAGTTTCTAAATATGTGTGGGTGATGCCAGAATACCAGCAGTGCTGATCTCTGGATGGTATCCTTATTTTTCATTGCTTTCCTCTAGAGCTCCTGATTTTTTTTTTTTTTGCAACGAACGTGCATTACTTTAATATTCTAATAACTGAATAAAGCTACTTAAAAGCAGAAAAGGGAAAGTATTTGATATCTCATTTCCTGGACAGGTATTTCAAGTGCACCATCTCAGGGACGTTTGAGGCTGGTTAATTCTGAAGATGGCAATGGGCCTTTGATCCTTTTAAGATGTGAATTATCTAGAAGACATCTCTCTATTGGTCCATAGACCCGTCAGTATTGCCACTGGAGTAGAGCCTCCTCTGAACACAACAATGACTTTACGGCTGACGTTTTACATCACAGGGATTTTTACTCGTTAGCTCTAGTGCCTTCTGTGGAGGTTAAGGACGATGAGGAGTGCTGAGTGATGCATGCTCTGGTTTGGAGAGGTGAATCTGGTGCTTACAGGAACCATGTCTGACTCTTCTACATAGGGAGAGACTGGCAGCGATGGGAGAGAGTACTAAAGAAAAGGGTGGGTCCCCAACTGCAGTGTGTCCTGCTTTTAATGATTTCTTTCAATCTCTTGACCCTAAAGTTCACCCCACCCCCAGCCTTCTTCTTCTTCACCTTATTTCTGTAATAAAACAAAGGCAAAATGGAATCCACTGAAAATTCTGGCATTTTTCCTTTCCGACCACAATCTTGAGAGTGCATTTTTCTTAACGCAATTCTGTTTTAAATGTTGTCAGGATGTCCTGTAATTGGTTGGGGTAAATGACACTGGAACTACATTGCCACTCAGTCTGGAAATGATATCTCAGCATGCTGCTGATCAAATGCATTTCTGCATTAAAACTATTACAGGCAGAATGCCTCGATGGGATTCTTTCCTCCTAATAGTTTTCCAGGGTTGATGTTGAAAAGGTTCTGTCAATCAAGTCTGAAAATCAGCTTAGCACCCTGACTCTGGTTAATAAAATGCATCTGCCAGGATCTCAGCTCAGAGGCCACAGTTCCCTGGTTCTGACATTATCAAGCCCCACTAAAAATGCCTCATTATAATTGATACTCACTGATAATACATTTTTTTTTAATGTGAAGAATATCTCTGGAAAGAGTGTTTGCCTTCCACAAAGCTTACTAGAAGACAGACCCATGTCAAAGACAGACAGCGGGGAGGAAGGACGGAGGGCAGAGTTTTCGCAGGTACCCCGGAGACAGACGTGGTAGGGGTTCTGACTCTCGTGGGTGGCTTGGCGTCAGGATAATCCACCAAGAATCAATACAGAAAGAGGAATGTGATTGTGAAGGGGGCTCTGATAGCACTGTCACCAATAATGGGGAGATGAGAATTCCAAATGAAAAAAAAATGTATTTTACTGAGGAAACAAGATGTCACAATGCAGAGAGCCCGTGACAACTGATACGCCGGTGAGAAGAGAAAAAAGCCTCTTGAATCACTAAGTCACTGCCTGGCTGTGCAGTCCCGGTGCTACCACCTCTCAGTTCTCCTAAGACTAAGACTTCTAGGTTAATGGATTCCAGTTCTCTTCAGAAAGAAGTATGTCTCTTTGGGTGTCTTGGACAGAGGCACCCACACTAAAACAGTCCACACTAAAAGGACATTAGGGAGGTCAAAGTGCTGGAGGGAAGCTTGATGGCTTTCAAACTAATTCTCTTTTTTAGAAAGTTTCTGCAGGCTGCTCTGAGGAAGGAGAAAACGGGATAAAACACAAAACCTGGGGTGAGGGGGTGGGCGCTCCCAACCAGCATGGTGGCCGATCAGGAAGGTGTACAACAAAGTAGGAAACAGGAAGGAACGTTCTTCATTGTACTTCGATGTTGTTTATTTGAGGGTCTATTCAGAAGCAACTGGGGCGATTTCACAGGAAGGGAGAAGAAAACAGATTTCATGGGTGATAGAGCTCTTGTTAGGAAAGTTTTAATGAGGCACTCTGGGCCTGGTCTTCTTACACAACCAGAGTGGCTCTGGAGGCTGTGGGGTCACATGACGGCCACCTGAGGGAGCGCCAGCCTCCACTGTATTGCCTTCAGACTCCTTCCTACACACTAACGACCTGGATTTCCCTAGTCAAGTGAAAAGAATAAGTATATGCAAATTGTTTTTGGCTGTCTTCTGCCTCGGCCCGTGTTGCTTCCAGCTGTTTCTCTCCGGTTATGTGTTCTAGCACACCTGCCTCGGGGTGCGGGTGGGGAGCAGCGCCTCCTGCTCTGCTGAGGATGAATTGGGATGGGCGTAGGTCAAGGGCTTTTGTTCTGCACCGTGTACTAAGCTCCTCGTAAGCCTCATCTCCACCCGATCCCCACACGACCCTGTGAAGTTGTAATGTTCATTTTAGTCCCAATTTACAGGGACTTGAGGAAGAGGAAAGGTGAATCACTTAAAAGCAACTAGCTGTTAAGTGGATTCCAACCTGGTCTGTCTTCTACGAAGCTCTGCTCCTTCGCTGCGAAGTTCTGTACCTTCTGGGCTGATGAAGCTCCATGCTGGAGCCCCTCCCGATATGAGTCCTTAGTGTCCTATCGTTGGAAGGAAAGGCTGCACTATTCCTATCCTCCTATCCCTAGGACAAGCCCTGGGTTACTCTTTGATCCAGATTTGCTTTGAGAAATTGTCCCCCCTAAAGAGGAGATAGCCTACTAAGGAAAGAGCTCTAGGTCAGAGAGCTCTGATTTTCAATCTTGGCTCTTGTACGTACTAGCTGTGTGACCTAGGCCAGGTAACTGAACCTCTCTAAACTAGACGTAACATAGAAGGAGCTGAAAAAGTTATTAGGGGTATATGAGCCTTGGATTGTATTCAGTCTCTGTGTTTCTAGAAAGGTAACAACTGTCGGAGGTGGGAAGTGAGAATACAATGAGTGGGTTTAGGAGAAAAACACAGCAGAGTAGATAAAACGTGGGCAGTCATGATGCCACTTACTTTTCCCAAGGAGATGTTGCCGGTTGACCATGAGGCCATTGTGTGACGAGCCTGGGTTCAGTGGCAGAATTCTTCTTAAGCATTCCAAGTGAGACGACACTCAAGATGAAACCATGTATCGCGTCAAGCATAGGTGTATAGAAAAGGAACTGCACATGTAGAGAAGTAAAATGAGAACTGAAGGGATCTAACAAAGAATCAAAAGAGTGAAACTGTGAAACCTGAGCATTGCTTCCTCTCATTTGGCTGTTTTTGTGGGGGTTTTTGGATAATCCTTTTCACATTAATGAAAAGTGGGTCTCATGGTAGGAGTGACATCCTCAGTTGGAAACTAACTGGTGGCTACTTTACACCAGTTAGCCTCTGTCAGCCTTATAACAATAGTCCAGTGCTGTAAGATTGGTAGCCCCATAATACAGGTGAGGACACTGAGGCTCAGAAAACTGAGCAACCTGCCCAATACCACACAGCTATTGAGCGGGATTTGGAACCGAGGACCATCTAGCACCAAATCCATCCTTTATTCATAACACCAGTGTGGACCCATGCAATGCTGAGTTCTGGGCCTGCTGCAGCTAATCCAGGCCCGCCACCCCACCACCCCCACCTTCCCAGGCTTCCCAGCAGCCGGGCCCTGGGATCTCTCTATCTGCCCTGGGCCACAGAGCAGCAGGGGCCCGAGGATACTAGAAATGGTCACTGAAAGTAAATCTGCTTGAACGGGGTTTCCCAGCTTTCATGGTCGTTTAAAAAGGGGGAGGGGGTGGGGGGGGTGGGCTGGCACCTTATCTTGAAATTCAAATGAAAACTTCTGAAAATAGATACGTTCTAGGAATTAAGTCTGGGACCTAATTACCCCAAAGCTCCATAGCATAAAACAATAAAGTATAATATTAGGCCAAGAATTTAGACAGGGCACAGCTCATGGTCCAGTTGTTCCCACCATCACTTGGTTGACCTCAAGAATCCCCTTTCATCTACTTCCTTTGTAACTCAGGTAGCTAATATTACAATCAGGAGTCCCCCTGATCCCCTGCCACCCACCTCAACCCTGCTGCTTGCTCCCCTGAAAGCAATGCCTCGTTACTCTGCACTGTACTGGTGTGTTATTCCGCCCTTTGCCCCCCGTGACACGCTGTACCTCAGTTAGGATAATTGAGCCTCAATGATAAAAACTCATTCTAAGTTCCTGTTCCTGGCATCTGTCTAGATTCCCAAGGTCCTGGGGGCCTGGACCCTGTCATAGCCCCAACCCAGTAGGTTGAGCCTGCCTCGGATCTCTAGAGAGAGTGAAGGCAGATCACAGTTTGGAAGAAAGGTGTGAAGCACAGTTTTGGATACTCTTGGCACTTGAGGAGCCCATGGTGACACCTAATGGGCACTGACACTTTTTCCTGGAGGTCAACAGGTAAGTTAGATAAAGATGTATATCGGTAGTACCCACATCGTTGGCTTAGATTCCAGAAAGAGTTAGCATGAGCAGAAAAAAAAGTGGGGAAACAGAAGCTGACATTGACTAGTCAGAGGAGGAATATGGGCCAGCCAAGGAGTCCGAGAAAGAACCGTCAGAAGGCGAGAGGGCAAGCCCGGAGAGAGGGAATCATGAGAGTTAAGAGAAGACAGTTTGAAGCAGGATGGAATGACCACAGAAGTCACACCGTGCGGTGCAGTTAGGTAAGATGAAAGCTGAAAGTAGTTCACAGTACAGTTAACTGGGACTCAAGCAATTTTGTCAGTTGATTGAGATTTTGCTGGTTGCTTGAGAGTTCCAGTTGCTCGAGTTCCAGTTACCGGAGACTGTCTTGACATATGTCTGGTTTCTCCCAATCCCCATGGGTGCTGGTTAATGGAGAGGCTGCTGTATTTCATGTTTGAGGTGTTGTCTTTAAAGAGAGCAGTTTATCAAAATGGAGACAGTGGTAGTAAGGTGAGGTCAGTCTTACGTATGAGGAGTGACTGGGTTGTACGGAAGCAGGCAAAGCAGGAGACAGCTACCCTCTCTAGAAGTTTGGATGTGAAGGACAAGAGACATCTGGGCAGAAGCTTAATAATGAAGAGAGATAGTGGACTGATTGCAAAATGACCCTAATCTTCCATTCCTCCTTTTGAGATGGGGCTTGGCAGCTCTGCCATCATGACGTAGTCTATTTCCTTGTTCCTAGGCCGGCCTTGTGACTTGCTTTTACCATTAAAGTGATATGGTGCTGGTTCAAGAGGGCTTTGTACTTCTGCTCTCCCGGTCTTGAAGTCCTGTCCAGCCACCATGAGAACAAACCTGAGCTAACTTGCTGGAGAAGTGATCACTAGCCCAGTCACCACTTCACCGTAACTAATAACTTGCTCATTGCCAGGCATGTGAGTGAGATCGTCCTTGACCAGCCTGAGCCACCCGCCAACTGCACACTCCTGAGGATATACTGTTAGTGTTTCTGGCCCAGGTCACGGTCACAGGAGCCTGGCCCAGATCAGTAGAATTGCCCAGATGACTCATCAACTCGTGAGTAATAAAAATGCTTATTGCTTTAAGCCACTGTTTGGTGTGCTTTGTTACACCTCAGTAGTTAACTGATTCAGGAGATTATTGGAAGATTTTCATTAACTTGCTTTGGCATGGAGGAGATTTGAGCATGTCTGTATGTTGTAGGGAAAAGAGAGATTTAAGATTCAATAAAGAAGACATAAGTGACGGGAGAATGGATGTGACCAAAATTTCAGGTGGAGGATTATCCTGGAGAAGACAGGTGGAGGGAAGAGAAGGAAGTAGGGACAGAGGAAGGTGTCCTGGGACTGAAATTCAGGGCACCACTGGGGCTCCTGCCCTAAACTCTGAGCTAGGTGGTTAGCTTCTCCAGCGGTATTTCCAGACATACTCACATTTAACATCTAACCAAAAATTAATGCCCCAAACTCATGCATTTCCACATCTGTCAAAGCTAAAAGGGGTGTCTGAGACAGATTTCCTTTTGTTTTCACTGGCACGTCAAATGCTGCAGTGACAGCAAAGACATCATCTTCAGTTTGTGTATAATGAGGTCTGAAATTTCCGTCTCCACACATTGATCATGAATCTTATTTCACTAGATAAACTGACAGCAGAGTCTCTAATACTTAAAGAAAATATTGAAAAAATCAACACAACCACCCACTTCTACGAATTTTTTTTCCTAGTGTCACTTTTATGGTTCAGTTATTGTGTCTCTATGCACTTGTTTCCAGTTTTGTCTGGATTCCTCAATAGCCAAGTGATTCCTTAATCCTAGACACATACGAGGTCAGACAATTAATTTCATGAACTTGTCTGAGAAAAAGTGCTACATACCTCACTGCTGACTTATCACTACAGTCACTTTCAAGGTACTCCCCTTGGGAAGCCGTGCACTGACGCCAGCACCTGGTCCACCCTTCAGAGCCATTTTAGATCTCTTTTTCTGGAATGGCCATCAGAGCTTCCAAGGTTATGACAGTTTACCGAGTTCTTTGTACAGTGCTGCCAACGTAAGCGTATGGTGGCTACCTAGTGAACTTAATTGTCACATTTTGAGTACAACGACAGCTGATGGCCATTCCAGAGAAAGAGTTCCAAAATTGCTTTGAAGGGTGGACTAGGCACTGGGTTAAATGCACAGCTTCCCAAGGGGAGCACTTTAAAGGTGACCGTAGTGATATTCAGCAGTGAGGTATATAGCATCTTTTCTAGGATGAATTCACGAAATTAATTGTCCATACTCATACTCCTTTATGCTGAAAATTGATTTAGTAAAAAGACAACTGATTTGGGAGGCAGAAAAACTGAGTTCTAGTCTTGACTGCTGTTACCCAGCAAACTTATCTAGGCTAAGTCACTCAATCTCGGTTTCCTTAAATGAAAAATGTATTCCACCAACAGTATTTATTGAGTACTTTGTACCCAGCACTGTTTTAAGTGCTTAAGAGACATTAGTGAACAAACAAAGACCCCTGCCCTCACGGAGCTTACATTCTGGAGGAGTCAGACAATGGAACCAAATGCAATAAGCAGGACAATTATATCATATGATAGATAGATGGTGAAAGTGTTAGGGAAAACAATTTTAAATTCAGTGGGAGTAGAGGCAGGTTGCAGGTCAGGAGAAACCCCTGAGGAGGTGACTGAAAGGAGGTGATGGGGTTACCATGGGGGTATCTGGAGGAAGAATATTCCAGACCAAGTCCCTAAAGGTATTTCCTCAGTCTTTCTTTTCCTCGGTTGCTGCTGGTTGACCTCAGAGAAGGTTTATAATGCATACAAGCTTCAGGCCAGCCTCTGTGCTTTTCCATACATTTCTTTGAACAGCCAGCAAATGACCAGCCCTTCCCTCTGCGTGACCCCCATGGGCATTAGGTGCAAGAGCCTGTGGCTTTGCATTTACTTTCAGGGACCTCCGGGTGATATTTTACTGCCATCCAAAAGGCTCGATCTGTGTTATGCCAGACATCACACAGGCATGTCTGCCTGCCCGCACACGACAGTGAAGCCAGAAAGTGTGTATTAAAAGGACATGGCTCTTGATAAAGTAACTGTCACGTCTGAATACCTCTTAGTGCCAGACGATTTACATTCTTTATTTCCCTTAATCCTCACAACACTTCCACCTCTCTCTGAAGTTAGCATTTTCCACTTTACAGATAAGGAAACAGAGGTTCAAGGTTAGCTAGGACACTCACCTATAGTCACATAGCTGGTAAGTGTCTTAGCCGGAATTCAGTTCCCAAGAACACGTTCTTAAAGCAGTACCCCATGGCTTCTTCTCTGTCTAAGCACCCTTTCATCTCACCAGATGGCCTAAGATCAAATTCCAGTTCTACCACATTATAACTGTGATCATGGGCAAGTTATTTAACTTTTCTGAGCCTTCATTTCCTCATTTGTAAAATATGTATAAGTACCCACAAAGTTGTTGAGAGAATTCAAGGAAATGGTTCATATAGAGTGCTTAGCATAGTGTCTCTTACATAACTACTAATATATGTTAACAATCATGCTCGTGTGTTGTTGGCGGATTGTTTTAAAAGCACACATGGATGTTAAATACCTCTGGAAGGCTCAGGAACTGGGGAGCTGGAACAGGAAGACTGATTTTTCAGACTGATTATCTGTACACTCTCTATACATGGGCCATATGGTATCACTTATTCAAGTAAAACAATAGACACTTTTAAGAAATGCTATTATAATGATAACTGTGAGAAATCTGGAACAAAGAAGCTACCAGGAGGTGGTTGGATTTGGAGGAGGTTTCTTGGAGGAGATAAACTGAGTAGGGCCTTGGGACACATACAGAATTTGGGTGATAGAATAAAGAACTGGGGGGCATTTTAAGTGAAAGAGTCTTGCAAAGTTGAGCTTAAAGGCAGGAAAGGGTAGCCAGTGAATGCAGTCCAGTCTGTTCAATGGTAATTGTTTAGTGTTGCAGCGACTACTAATCCAGGTGATAGAGAGTGCTTTTCACATATCCACGGTGGAGAAAAGATGGTGTAAGTGAAAACTTGCCAAAACACTCCAGCTCAAACACAAAGGTTGAGAAAGAATGCTGGTTGAGGCCAATTCCATGAGCCCTGCTGCTGGCATTATTCTGGTTCACCAATCCAAATTGAGTGGAGGAAGCTTTGACATCCCCCTCTCTCTGCTTGCAGGTCAGCTGTCTCCAATCCTGAGGTCACCACTCATCAAGAGGGGATAATCCCAAGGACAGCAGGATCTGCTTCATCACTTGGATTTAGGAGCACGAAACTCATCAGGCAACTAAACAGTAACAATGACCCACCATTAAACACACCAAGAGAAGACATGATGAGGAGTTTATACAAGAAGAATCCAGGAGCTCTTGCTGACAATGCCTATGGAGACCTGACCACTGTGAGCTCTACCCGCTGAACTGCAGTAAAAAATCTCACCCTTGCAGTGAAGCTTGGATGTGGGCACTGTTCAGACAACAGTCTAAACATAGACTTAGAGTGAAAAGAATTTGGATGGTGGGGATCAGATAGACCTGGATTTGAATTGTTCGTCTGCCATTTCTCTATAGCATGCTGTGGCACTATTTTAAAACCTCTGAGCCCAGTTTTCTTGTTTGCAAAATGGAGCTAATACCTACTCAGGAACTTTTAAGAATATCAAATGCAACAGGGTTAGAAAAGCACAAGCTAGGTACTTCTCTTTATGGAGAAAAAAAGCAAAATGTGGGCCCCAAAAAGAAACCAGTACAATGAAAGCGATTCTCAAACAGCTAGGCACTCAGCCTCAGAATGTGTGCTTATTTCTATAGCTGAGATACTAGGAGAGAGAGAGGCAGAGAGAGAGAGAGAGAGAGAGAGAGAGAGAGAGAGAAGAGAGAGTAGAGAGAGAGAGAGAGAGAGAGAAGAGAGAGTAGAGAGAGAGAGAGAGAAACAGGGAAAGGCAGGAAGTTTGATTCTGGCTCTTATACAGGGAAATCCACTCTAAATAATTTTCAGACAATGTTGCTCTCCTTCCTCAAGCACTAGGGCCACAAGGCATTATGCCAAAGAAGTCAGCAGCCTGGCAAATATTTTAAAACTGATTCTGAGGCTGAACGACAGGCCATTTGCGCCATATGCCACTGACACATGAATCTAGGCAAGGATGCTAGGCACCTGGGGACATTCGTGCTGAAATGCCATTTAGTCAGGGCACACCAACTCCAGTGGCAGAAGCTCATCAATGCAAACAGAGAGTATGGCCAAGAAGATAGACGTGCAAAGGAGGAGGGAAAGGGTGGTGCAGTGTCTAAGCCTTGAAGGCAGACACTTCATTATGCTTCCAGGAGAGCTCCAGAGTCAACAAAATATCAAAACTAAGTATTTACAGGCTGGACAAATGAGGGTCTGTGACTTTTGCATCCATTACACGATGCGGCCACCCATCCCATGACCCTTCTGTCCATTGGCAAAGCCTGGAAGATGCTCCAGTCCACCACGATGGCCTTTGTCCCTGCAGGCTCATTGTAAAAAGCGAGTGGCTGCTGAGCAACTCCAGTAGATGCCCCAGTGTCAGACTTTCCCGGATCCAGTTGGGTGGGAGCCCTCCGAGCCTCCTATCTCCTTCTCCCCTTGCCCAGCCCTGTTTCTTAGTTACTGTGAACAGTGGTGAGCTTCTCAGCCCAGCATGAGGACAGGCTCACATGAAAAAGCCAGCACATGAAAAAGGTTGCACTCCAGTGGGGCCGCTACTCGATTTCATGGGCAGATCACACATCTCTTTTTCCCTTTTTCTGTGATGCAATGATGCTGATGGTTTTTGTTTGTTCGTTTGTTTGTTTAAGTGGGAGTAAGACAATACGATGGCTTTCGGGGGTGGGGGGAGTCACATAGCAGTGTAAATGTAACAGACATTCTAAAAGGAGCTCAGAAGGGAATGCCCACCCTTCCTGTCATTGGATCAAATGATTTTCCAGGAGTAAAACGATCAGTCCAACTCAGGGGCTCCTAATAAACGCATAGAATTACTGCCTCCGTTATGTTCTTCCAGGCAATGAAAGTTTAAAAAATAAGCTCTTCCTAGCAATGTTAGTTATTTTTCATAATCAGAAGAATCTGAAACATCATAAAAATAAGATTAGGCCACCGAAGCATGTGGGCATTCCCAGAGCTCTCTATGAGTGGTCTTCGTTGAGTGGGGGCTTTGGAATCAGCCCTTGATTCAAAATCAGAACTCTGTCCCTGACTCAGTAGGACCATTGGCGACTTATTCACACTCCCACTTCCACCCCAAGTCTCTGTTTCTGCATCTTAAACCTGCAGAGAGCAAGCTCATCTTCCAGGGTTGTTATGAGAATGAAAAGAGAAGATAGGTAAGTAGTGAGGGGCCTACGAAGGCTGTCCAGAAAAAATCCAGCCACAAATGCCTCTGTTTTTCATATTACATGGCTGGATACTTTCTGGACTGCCCTTGTACTTTGCTCACTCCCTCCAGCCATACTAGCCTCCTCAAACACTCCAACCCGATTCCTACTTTGGAACCTCTGGACTTGCTACTTTCTCTGTCTGGAATGTTCTTCCCCATGTACCCTTTTGGCTTATTTATTTACTTCATTTAGGTTTCTGCTCAAATATCACATAATCAGAGAAGGTTTCCCTGACCATTCTTTTTAAATTGTCAGCCCATCCTGCTATTTTTACCCCCTTACTCAGCTTTGTTTGTCTTCTCAGAGCCTTGAAGACTTACTATAGGAAGGTTAATGTAATTACCTCCATTCCCTACCCTTACAGCTGGTTCCAAGGCCATGTTGATATTTATCATCTTCATCTTTCATCATTCAAGATTTCTCACACTCTCTGCCTGTACCGCAGCTGCTCTAGGTGGGGTGATTCAGACCTGCATCCCCAAGGGGTCTGAGTTGCTTTAGCCTCTTTGGACCAAGGCTGCTGGTGTTCCCATTTACAGTTATAATCATGAAATTATTACCAAGAGATGCTCCATTGAGTCATTGAATCCTAGGAATACTCCCTTGTGCCCTGCTACCTCCATTGTGTAGTAGCCACCCTAGTGCCTCATAGTAATCAGAGTACATTGTCCTTATTAAAAATTTCACATGTGAGTCACTGAGAATGATGGTGAAAGCAACCAATCCTATTTCTACCCATTGATTCCTAGACCCACATATTCTAGTTATTAGAGAAGCAGCACTATTGGTTCTGTGCACATATCACATGTTGGAGAATGCAGTCCAACCCCATAGGGTGTCATGCCCAAACTAGCACCTTAACTGAGACTTTACTAGGCCATTTCATTATTCTAATAGGCTAGCTACCTCTGGGAGATGAAGTACATTGTAATACCAATCAATCCAATGGTCACGTGCCCATTGTCACCTCTTTCCTTATCATCACGTGGGTCCCTCTGTCTCAGGCAGTATTGTGTGGGATCCAGTATCAGTAAAGAAGTCACTCTATCAGTCCTCAGATGTTGGCAACAGCATTGAGGTCAAGGAAGGCAAAGCCATACCCAGAGTAGGTGTCACTTCCAGTAATGGAATTGAGTCTGATGTAATCAACTTGTCGCCAAATGACTCTAGTCTCCTTAAGGATGGAGCGTTATGTGTGCCAGTCAGCACTGCTGGCAGTAGCTTTATCAGCCTCAGGTGATACTCTTGTATCCACACCTAGTCTCTACTCCTGTCATCATGGTCAAGCCATTCATGAATCCATTGCACATGTACTGGTGTGGCCATGAAGAGTGAGTGCCTCGCTGACGTCCAGAAGGCAGGTCATCATCTTTCCTGGATTGTTGGTACTGCGAAGGATGCTCATAGGCAGTCACAGGAAAATCATCAATCTTCACTTTTTTATGCCTTTCCTCATAGTCTACCCATATGCCTCTTCCCCAAACTTTCTTATAGAGAAAGCCTACAAAAATTGATTGTCAAGCTGGTCATCACTGTGGCCTGTTTAGAATGTGTCTCAGAATTGTCTGCCCAAGGGGCAGGAAAGAAGCAGCTCTATCCACCAGTTTCCATCCTTATTAGTCAAGGGTTGCCCTATAGGGCATTAATCCCTCCGAATGTCTAGGTTTGCATATGTGTGAATACTGAGCAGAATCCTGCAGATGTCCAGTCAAGTCATCAAAGAAGCTCATGCTAGAAAGCATAAAAGATTCATGGTCCAGAGACAAGAGCCCTGTCTAGTTATTCCTGGGTACAGCTGGTTGATGTAGCAAAAAATTGGATTAAAAGGTGGGTTGAGAGGGTATGAGGCAAAGCCTCAAATGTGTATAATATGACTTCAAAATCTGGGAAGGCAGGCATGAGTGTAAGAATGTGTTAAATTATGTATTTCAGATAATTAGGTAAGAGGATATTTAAATACATGTGCTAATTGTGTGGTGCTGCCAACAAAGGCAAAAGTCATTAGCAGAGGAAGAGATCAATGTGGGCTTGAGTTGGGAGGACAGGAGCTAGAGCCTGGAGGCATGGCTAACGGGGAAACTGAGGATTCTGGGTAAAGGGTCCCTCCTAGGAAGCCGAATTGAGAATTCTTTGGGGAGGAGTGGGAGTCAACAACAGGAGAGGGATACCCAGACGACTGAGAGTAGAGGCATTTTCTTGGTTTAGATAAATTTTCTGTCCTGCTGCCTCCTGCGTGATAGATTGCCATCTTTGCTGTGATGCAATAAGCACGTGGTTAAATAAGCATGCTTTGGAGTGAGATAGACTGACTTTGAATGCTAGTTCTGCTGCTTAGCCAAGTCCCTTAGCCTCCCCATTCTTTAATTTCCACCTCTGTGAAATGGAGGTAATAACAGTACCTACTTCATAGACTTATTATAAGGATTCAGTTAATTTATGTAAAACATTTAAAACAATGCTTCCCTCATAGTAAGTCCTAATAAATATAAGCTATTATTATTATTATTAGGGAAAATGCAAACAATGGCTTTAGCAGCCAAAGGAACCTGACTAGAACAAAATAATAAGGCCAGGGAGCCTTGGGCAGTTAGGAGAAAACAGATAAACCACATTTCCAGGCAACAAAGTTCAGAAAAAGTATTTAGTCATCTCTTCGGCAGAAAGTGCTCTGAGATATCTGAAGCATCTCGGAGATATTCACTCGGCAGGCATTCCTTTTAGCCTTAGAGAAAGAAAACTAATGAAACAATAATGGCCATGTTGACATTATTAGAAAAAGCAGTGGCAAAAGGCTCATCTTTTGGAATCTATAGCGCATATGGGCAGCTTGGGCCTTTTCTCATTTCTCCAGTGTATGGCTGGATTAGTCAGGCAAATGCAATCTGCCTCCACATCAGAGGAAGAATATTTCCATACAGAAAGGGCTACAGCTGTCAGTGATGACCCCCGATGCATCCTGGGAATATAATGGCTTGCTGCAGCCAAGTTTGGTGGGGAAAAAGCCTTCTCTTTGTACCTGAGCTTCCTACTGAGCTTCCTTTATACTGTTCATGCTTTGTATGAACAGAAAAATGTTGACGATTCCATCTGAGAGAATAGCAAAGCACTTTGACGTTAGTTTGACAAGTTATCCAAAATACTATGAAGAGTTTCCTTTTTGGTCTTCTGCCTGCAAGGTGCACTCTCTCCCGTGCTAAAGTTCTTTGTGAGTCTGCCTTGGCAATTAGCGTGCAGACCTAAGTGACCTTTGGCAATCATTAGCTCCATAATCATCATCTGCTTTCCCTTTATTCCCCAACAGATCCTGACCCACTTCATTTTTGTGTTATAAAAACCTTCCATTATTTTCTAAGTTCAAAAGGGCCTTCTTTAAAATATTTCTTCCATTATGAAAGTAATACTCGCTTATTAGGCAAAAACACTTAGAATGGGACAAGTGAAAAGTGGAAGTGTCCCTTCCTGCTCCACCAGAACCACACTCATTTCACTCCCTGCAGGCTCACCACTGACAACAGCGAATGGTGTATGCTTCTGGACACTCTCCTTTTTTCAAAGAGGATTGTAGTCCCCCCCACCCCACCCCCCAACACACACACACACACGTGCTCTTGTGCTCCTTACTTTTTTAATTGAACAATATTGAGAATATCTTTCCATGTGTTCACATAGATTTACCTCATTCTTCCTAATGAGTGCAGAGGTTTCTATGGTGTGGTTTTATCAGAAATTATCTAACCAATCCTCTAGTAATGGATACTTAAGATGTTCTCAATTTTTCTCTATTACCAACCAGGCCAATATGAATACCCTTATACATATTTCCCAATTTTTCTCTATTACTGACCAGGCCAGTAGGAACACCCTTATACATATTTCACTGTGTACTTATGAAAGTGCTTCTCTAGGATAAATTTCCAAGAGATGATTTTGCTGAATCTCATGGTGTGTACACTTAACATTTTGACAGACATTGCTAAATTTCTCTTTAAAAAGTTGAGCTAATATATGCTCCCATTAGCAGTATATGAGATTGCCTGTTTCTCTACTGTCTCCCAAGGGCCCTGAGTCTCCTGAGGCAGTAGCCTTGGCTTTGAAATTAGGCAGGCTGCCTTCTGAACCGGCCTCTCTGCCATTGATGAGCTGTGTGTGATCTCTTTTAAGTCACTAAGCCCCTTGGAGCCTCAGTGTTATCACCTATAAAATGGGAAAAAATAATGTCTTCTGGGTGCATCTGCTTTGATAATTAAGTAAGATAACACAGCTTGAGAACCTAGTACAGTGCCTGGCAGGCAGTAGCCACACAGCACGGGGCATTCTCTTACCGCCACTTCTGTAACACGCCATTCCCACCGCTGTCTCCTCTTCCTGGAGGGCTCTTTTCTTATTCTCATGGTGACAGTTCTGACTGTGCAGTAACTGGAGAGATGTATGTCAGGGTTTGAGAATCACTTGGCTTCTCTTATTTCATGTGTGCTTTCCGTGCCTGTCATCAGAGATGTGATGACACTTCTCTGGGCATTGTTTCCAGGAATGGGGGTATCCTTAGTTACTTGGTTCTGGAGCTGGTAAGTTAACTATCAGATTGTTTTTGAATCACTTTTGTGCAAATTCAGCAACTCTAAAAGGTCATAGAGAATTGAGTAATGAGTAATGAAGTGACTCTTGTGGGTTTAGGAGTAATGAAGTTTCCCTCTCTGAAAAAGATTTCTGAAGAATTCCTCATAGAGGATTAGGAATAACCCTCACTGTCTCCTCTGCTTGCCCCCAAATACCTCTAGTCTCATGCAAAAACATTGAAAAGATAACCGGAGACTTCTTTTCATTCTTGATGTATGTGAACTCTAGCAGTAGCGATGCAATTTTTGGGCAAGGCTCATTACAGTATATACAGTCCCTGCACAAATTCATTTTCTTCGGATTTATAATCATTTCAGACCAGGGGATTCTAGCTTACCTGATTCACTGTCCAGCAGCTCAGCCCCACTTTGACCACTTGCTTTTACTATTAAGATCTAGAAGAACTAAAGAGAAGACCACCCCCACTAGGTCCTTTAATACTCTAGGAAAGGAGTGTACCCGGGGAAGAGGCAAGGAAAGCAGACCCAATCAAACACATTGTCTTTTGCATGTAATAATGTTCATCCTTCAGGGATCTTCCCCAGTTTCTGCAAAGAAATTTGGCTTATAAAGCTCAGATGGCTCCAAGTTGCAGGGAATGAGATATGATGCTCTGTGCAACAAGGCCACCTTAAACCTACCCAGTTTAAAAACATCTGTGTGAGCTTCAACTACAAGGAGATTTTAGTTTTAGTATGGAAAGCCAATATGAGATCATTTGAATTTATTTTCCACTTCACTTTGCCCATCTGCTCCAGGAAATCTGATTTAAATACATTTTATCAGAAGCTTTCCACAGACACCAAGTTACCTAGCAACTCCAAGTTTCCTTTAGCGAGGTGTTTCCGTCGTGAAGAGTATTCACAACTTGGGGAGGATGTGTTTTTAGCCTTGAAAGTTTACAAAGTAAGAATTAAATATTAAAACTGCCATTCTCACTTTGCATGAATCTAAAATCTATTAAATTACATAGAGTCTTGGGGGCTGTATTTCTGAAGAGAAATTTTTCATTAACCTACATGACCATATACTTGAATGAAATAATTCTGTTTAATTTTCAGTAACCAATCCAAATACGGCATTGCTTATCTCTAATTAGGATCTTTAACAAAATCTGAATTGGTGCTTTGCATTTTACGCCTGCTTTGGTATATCAAAAAGATTTAGTTTTTCTGGACCATAGTAAATATATCCTACAGCTCCATTATGAGGATGTGGGCTCTGACCTCTAGGTCAACATGGTGGGTTGAACACATGCAGAAACATCACTATTCCCCAAATGTGTAAGAATTATGTAAATGTATTAAATAAATGTATATTTAATATAAAAATAGATGGTCTTAACTGAAAATAAAAAAGGAAAATATTGGTGAATTAGAAATAGAAAGGAAAACCTAGCAATTGTCAGGGATTTAAGCTGCACAGCCCAGGGGGAACTAAGAGAGAGAAGGTGACCAGGGCTAAAGTCTTAACACCAGCTGGGAACTGGGACCCATGTGGTGGGGAGCTGGGACTGGGCTCCCCGCAGGAAGCAGGAAGCCAAAACCTCTTTGCCTGCTTGTGAGCAGGAACAAAAATCACTTAGCCCATTACCCAAGGGTACAACCAAATATGTACTATTTGCTATACCGAACCAAATTACTATTCAAGAGTAAGAATGAAATAATACTTTCAGACAAGCACTCTGTAAACTTATGACCACCAGATTCTCACAAATCCAAATCTATAGTACAATAATATAATTGTACTACTCCTAATACTTTTTGTCCTAAAAACAAGTTGGAACTAAAATTCTAGACAGTAATACGGGCATTAGTAGGTGTGAAAATGAGTAGTTTTCAGGAAAGTTGCATTATTTTAAGGTTTTTGTTTTATTTGGAAAGATACTAAGATCAACTTTAATTTAGATACTTTAAAAATATTGTAAGTGCATATGTATAATAGAATTTTAAAGGGTATGGGCTATGTTTCTAACTGACGTCTTGAAGATTGTGACACCAGCTCATGCTACAGAGACATAAAATTAAGGAAACATTGAGCAGAGTTATTGTCTATCAGTAACAAAAAATAAAAGTAAGAAACAGAACAATGACTTCAGTTCAGCGAAGCTAAATTACCAGCAACAGAGCATGCTCATGAGCCCACGTAGAGCAAGGCATTGTGGGTAACAGACGACATGCTGTGGCTTAGCTCACTCAGTCACTAGTCAAGGCAGCAGTTCTCAAATTTGTTGGTCTCTAGACCCATTTACACTTTAAAAAATTTTTGATGCTCCAAAGAGCTATTTTTGGTGTGTGTGTATTATATATAGGTCAGTATTTACTGTGTTAGAAATTAAAACAGAAATATTTAATCTCAGCAATACACAAGGACTCATTCCTGTGAGAGTAGTGACGCCATTGCTTATCATGTAACCTCTGAAAAACTCTTTGTAACCATGTGAGGGAATGAGAGAGAAAAATACAAATTAAGTCTTGGTATCATTGTGAAAATAGTTTTGACCTCACAGACCTCTGTGAATGGTCTAGAAGATCCCTGAGGATACCCAGACCATATTTTGAGAGCTACTGTTCTAAGAGATAGAATCCACCCTACGCTTTTGCAATGTCAACTTTTATGTCCCCTAAAATGTCCACTTCCATCTGATTAAGCTCTAGATGTGTTTCTGCTCTCGTCCTTTTGTGAGCTCACAGAATTCATTGCCAGAAATACACGTGACATTTAGTTGGACCATCATTGATAGTCTTGTTTTGTATTATAACTTGATTATATTTATAGGCACATGTACATTTCTCCTTAGTTTAATCAGAACTTCTGTAGGGCAAGACACAAATATTCTCTTTTCTTTTCCCCAAAGGAATTAATAGGGGATACTATGACATCAGTAAGAATTAATAATGATTATAATGGCTCTGAATTTATAAATTAGTTGTAACTATTATGGCTACTCTTATAATGACATAGAAAATGATTTTATCACAGATCAATAATTGTGACAAAAGGAATCACACCGAATCTGGTCCTCCCCTGTTCCTGATGCCAGTGTGTTTGAGTGCAACCAGTGTCCAAGGCCAGAAACGTGGAGCCATCCCCAGTGCCTATCTTCTCACTTTACATCCCATCAGCCAGTAACTCCGGTTCGTTCACTTTGAGACTGTCTCCTGCGGTGGCCCCATCACGCTCATTCGGACCGTCACTACCTCAACCAAGTCTCTATCACTTTTTACCTTGAATGTGGGAAGAGTCTTCTTACTGGGCTCTCTGGTCCTGACCCCCTTATCTCTGCTCCTCCCCATACGTATGCCGCACAATCCCTGGAGTTATTTTTCTGAAAAAGTATTTGGTCTTGCTATTCTTCCCATATAAAATCACTGGTGACAACCAATTTTCCCCAATTAAGGTCCAGAACATACTAGATTTTATTAATCTGACACAGTTGGCTCAAGGAAGGTCTTCAGAGAAGACGCGCTGTTCTCACGTGGCCTCAGATTGACAGGCAGGAACAAGGTAACTTAATTGGGGTACATAGTCATAACCACTGAGTCCTCCTGGGGGACATAGGCTCCTTGGCAGAAAACGACTTTCGAGTTCTTCAACGTGATCTGGAAGGGCAGACTGACCCGGCTGCTGCAGATGGAGCTAAAGCGCTTCTTTTCGCCTCCTCTCCACCCACTGCACATTTTCACTCCGGCTCTGGAAGAATTTCCTAGCATAGTACCTGTCACAGCAGGTACACTAGTGCTTCTCAATTGGAGCAGTTTTGTCCCCTAGGAGACATTTGGCAACATCTGGGAGCATTTTGGGTTGTCGTCTCTGGGGTGGGGGCAGGTGCTACTAGCGTGTAGAAGGTAGAGGCCAGGGGTGCTGTTAAACACCCTGCAATGCACAGGACAAAGAATTGTCTGGCCGAAAATGTCAACAGCCCTGAGGTTGAGAAACCCTGAGGAACATCGCATGGCTTTAATAGTATTAATATATGTAATACTTTCTTTATGCTCATCTACTCTTCTTAGATCACTCAATAGGGTATTATTTACATAGCCACTTGCAACCACAGATGATTGCCCAATTTGAATCAGCCTCTCATATACCCACAGAATAAAACTCAGATTTTTACACGAGGTTCGAGATGCTTCCAAATGTGTTCCTGCTCTCACGAGCTTTATCTGCCTTTACTTACTGTTGTGTTACGCTACATTGCCACACCCTTTCACAGCTTTGCGTGGACTCTTCTCTGACTGGACTACCCTCTCTTCTTATTCACCAGCTTAAGACTCAGCTCAAATGAAGCCTTCCCTGACACCCTCTCTCGTGCACACCTGTCTCTCAAAAAGGCTATTCCTATTTTTTTTATACTACCTGTTTATTTGTTTACCTCTCCTACTGCACTGTGAGTTTTAAAGTCTTTTATATTAATTTGAATTGACAGCAACTTGCATTGGGTCTGGCACATGGTAAGTGCTCAAAAATTATCTTCTAAGTGTGTAGGTGAGTGCTCACATAAGGCATGCACGTGCACGTGCGCACACATGTATTCGACAGAAAGGATAACTGAGAAATTTCATCACATTACTATGGAAGACTACTCCTCTCAGACATGTGCATGGTATGCCTATGATAAGAATTTAAATAAAGATTCAAAGAACCAAACTGAAAAACATCTATGTAGACGTAAGCATTGAAATGCAAAAATAGATTGCCAGGCAACCCAGTGCGCCCTTCTGGCTGGAAGGCCTTCCGGCTGGAGTGTGACATTCCACAATTGCACATGGAATGGCGTTTCCTCAAAAGTACAACCAAAGTTGCCTGTGTTGCCCATGTTTTTCCGGAGTGACCAGGACAAATCACCCTTGAATCCACTCACAAACTGAGAGCTGGGAACACTGAGGCACAAGTGAGCACGTATGACCTTTAGGTCACAAGAAAATAGATCATGTGCAGAACCTAATTCTAACTGACCCCAGAGTTAATCCTGAACACATATCTTATGTATGCAAGGTCTGACAATTAAGTTCCAGAACTTGCCACCATGCACTTATGTTGGCAGTACTGTACGAACAACTCAGTCAAGTTTCATAACCTTGGCATATCTGTGTCTCACAGCTGTGTTTGTGTTAACGTGTGATGGTTGCTGAATGGCATTCATGATTGTTGTTGCGTGTTTTTGTGTGCCATCATGAGAATGTTGGATCTTGAGTTAGAGCAATGATGTGCTCGCTTCGGCAGCACATATACTAAAATTGGAGTTAGAACAATGAAGAAACATTAAATTTCTTGTTAAATAAACTTGGCAACAGTGGAAGTGAAATCAGGACATGTTGGTCTGCGTTTATGGGAATAATGCCATGAAGAAAACAGCAGCATACAAATGGATTAAACACTTTTCTGAGGGGAGAGAAAGTGTCACTGATGAAGAGAGGTCAGGGCATCCAGTAAACAAGCAGAACTGATGAAAAAACATGGTAAAATTCTGTCAAGTCAAAATTTGTAAAAATTTGGTTAAAATTTTCAGCTGACTGTGGGAAGCATAGTAGACCAAGCAAACATCAATAAACAGGAAAATCTTCACTGAAAATCTTGGCATGAGGAAGGTGTGTGCAAAAATGGTCCCGAAGGAGCTCACCGATGAACAAAAACCAAAAAGAGTTGAAGTTTGCCAAGACCTTTTGGAGAGGCAAGACGACGTTTTAGGCCATGTTATCATGGTGATGAAACATGGGTGTACCAATACAATCCTGAAACAAAGCTTCCAAGTACACAGTGGAAGTCAGCCGATTCTCCATGACCAAAAAAGTTCCGTCAGTCCAAATCAAGAGTCAAAATGATGTTGCTAACCTTTTATGATGTCAGAGGGATTGTTCATTATGAATTTGTATGAACAGGACAAAGAGTCAACCAAGTTTACTATTTGGAAATGCTGAAAAGGCTGTGTGAAAAAGACAAAAATGATCTGAACTTTGCACCAACAACTCATGGCTCTTGCATCATGACAAAGCACCAGCTCACATGGCACTGTCTGTGAGGGAGTTTTTAGCTAGTAATCAAATAACTCTATTGGAACACCCTCCCTACTCACCTGATCTGGCCCACCAGTGACTTTTTTCTTTACCTGAAGATAAAGGAAATACTGAAAGGAAGACATTTTGATGACAGTCAGAACATCAAAAGTCATATGACAACAGCTCTAATAGCCATGCCAGAAAGAGTTCTAAAACCACTATGAAGGGTGGACTAGCCCTGGCGTTGGTGCACAGCTTCCCAAGGGGGTACTTCGAAGGTGACCGTAGTGATACTCAGCAATGAGGTATGCAGCACTTTTCTTAGGATGAGTTCATGAACTTAATTGTCAGACCTCATATATCTCTCATGATGGAGATCTAGCGGAGTCAGCATGTTACTACAGTGAGTCATAAAGTTTTAAGTCATTATCTGTGCTTTCTTTTGAGCTGGACCTGATCCTTCTCTGCTCCTTTTTCATTAATTGGAAGATAAAGAAAAGTTTTCTCCTCAGATGTTTGTTGACGTCTTGGTAAGAGAAGGAAAAGGCGAATAATGCCTAATATTGAACATTTTTAAAGAAGCTTCTCTGTCCTAGGAAAATTGGAGATGGGAAAATATCATTCTAGTTTTCAAAAGGGAAAGACATAGGTTCCTCAGACTGTAATGTACAAGCCAAAGAGTTAGTATGAGAACTTGGAGCCTCAGTTGGTGAGCACATGGACATTTAAGGTTTGTCACAGACTGTAGTGAGTTCCTAGGTTGGAGGTCACTTGATTCTCAGCATCTAAATGAATTGTGAGGAGTACAGATATTATACTAATTAAATAAGACTGCTGTACTTCTGCTAAGGTGTTTCCACAGTCCTGACTGAGATAAACAGATGATCAGTACGGTTAAAGCTAGAGTATAAATGGTTAAGGAAGCCCCGTAGAACTATAGCATCAAAGGAAAGAGTACGCCTGGTTGGAAACCTTTGAAGCACCAACTCATACTTCTGGTTTGGGAAAATATCTCCAGGGACTGTAAACATAAGTCCCTCTTGGTCACTGTGGATGTAGAAACCAATGGACTTAAGGACAGAAGAAGAGCCACACTCGGTGGAAGATCTTCTCTGTAAGTACGTACAACAGAAAACATTACGCAGGGGCTTAAAGAGCCGAACGAGCCAAGAGCAAGGAGTGGCAATTATAGGGATTTGGAATTTGGGTTCAACGTGAGATAATATGTCATAATGGCCACCCACTGTAAAGGAAACACCCTCATTTAGTTCCCAGTGAGCAACCTGTCCTAGGACATGCTCACGCAGAGTCTGCACAGGGAGGCTGAGCTGGGGTCTGAGCATCAGATGTGCAAACCATTCAGCAGATATCCACTGAGGTCGGCCATGTGCCAGAAACTCCTCTGCACTTGAGGTTACTTTGGCCCTCGAACTCATATTTGATGATTCCAGTTTATGTGGAATCACGGTCATCTTCATCCTCAGCTATCTTGACTCCGTCATCTTGTACTATTGATAAGCTGACCAGTTGTACCATTTTAAACAGGACAGAAAACGATAGTACTGTCCCATTTCAAATGGTACCTGTGGTCAGCCTGTCTCACGGGGCTAGATTGCAGGTGTCAGTAGGCTGACCATACGTGCTGTTCGATGGGACAGTACCGTTGTTTTCTGTCCCTTTTAAAATCGTATGTCTGGTCAGCCTCACTATTGATCATTAGCCATGCCTCCTACATTCCTGAGGGCCTGTGAAACCACAAAATACAATTTTATATTATGTACATATAAATATTTAAAAGCTAAAACCGAGAGAATGCCACCACGGAGCAGGAAGAGGGGGTGACTTTCTGTCAGCACTGGCGAGTGACTTAGGGCAGTGTGGTATAGTAGGTGAGAGCATGAACTTGTCTTCAGACCTACTTAACTTTTCAGAGCCTCAGTTTCCTCCCCTGTAAAATGGGGAAGATAATACCTTATCGATTGTTGTGTCAATGAATTTTAGCTTAGCTCAGTGCTGGCATATAGGAAACTCCTGGCAGCCCTATCAAGACAATTATTAGGCTCTGCACAGATTCTGTTCATGTTCTTAATTAACACAATACCTGGTACACAATAAATGCTCAATGAATGCTAACTCGTAGTAGAAAGAGGAACAGCAGTAATATTAATAGTAGCTAAACCAGGGCTTAAAACACATACCCTGACTCCTAGACCAGTGCTCTTTCCAAAACCTGACAATATAATTTTTATGCTTTTCCTCATTTTGCTTTGTGGCGATTAGATGTGTGGGTCTAGACTCCCAATGTCCCTCCTTTTTAAGATTGAGGAGTTTAGACTAATGCCTGACATTTTATTTTTATTGTTTTTAATACCTGACATTTTAGAAAGAAGATTTGACCTCTATAGCATTTGCACTCTTTTCTCTGAGAAGACTACTGTGAGGATCATGGGAAACCAATAGGGAGGCTTGGAGCCCCCAGTTTACCTGGACTACTGTCAGTTTATGCCACTTTGGGAGGTTAATTATTAATAGCCCTCTTTTCACTCTCCAAATGGTCATAGTTTAAATGACAAACCATGTGGTCACTCTAACCATAACACTTGTAATTGTAGTCATTTAAACTTGGACCAAATTACACGAACTCCAAACTGTATTCAATTAGCATTTGTAAAAAAGTGACTGCCGCTTTTAAGTGACTGTGTGTCCTTCTCCTGGGCATAGATAAATAGCACATCAAAATTGTCCAAATGGGACCATTTGTGGAGAATTTCCCTGTTTCCCTGAGCATCTAGAATGTGACATTGACGCCCTTCTTTCCTACAGGAATCGGGCCTATAAATAGCACTATCGTCTATCCCTCTGAGAACCCAGTGAAAAACGAGGTGACTCTCCCCCTGCATACAGAAGCTTTAGCGAGGAGACCTCCCCAGGCGTTCTGTCCTCGGTGTGGACAGGAAGGCAAAGGGCCAAGCAACGCAGCGGTGTGGCGGGCCTGCCGTAGGCCTCAGTGGCGCCACGCTCCCAGATCCCATGTCAGCTGCCAGGCCCAACTGCCGCCTCCTGGAGGTCTTTAAAAAACGATTTTCCGGCTGTGAAGGCTGCGCCGTCGTTCTGCTGTTCGGCCACCTCCTCTCTGGCCGGCCCGCTGGCAGCAGCCACGCAGGACAGCCAGAAAGAGCGAAATCAAAGGGTCGGCAACACAGCAGCCGCCCGGCCACCGGCCTCCCCTCTCAGCTGTCTGATGTGAGATCATCAAAGGCCCTGCATATGGCCCTGTGCTTGCTCATCATTCACCTCGCAGGCCTCTAGAACTTTCACAAGTCAGAGGAGGCGCCAGGAGAAAATTTGCGGCCCCTGAGGGTGCCCTAGGGGTGGTTAATGACCAGGGAGGGTGACAAGAAAGGGGGAAGTTTAGTGTGCTGTGGTTCTCAATTGTTTGGCGAGCAGCCGGCGGTTGACCTTGAGCTGGCGTCTGCCACATGGCAGAGGCACCAGCCGGGCAGCATGTTCTGAGGGCTGGGGAATAATGGGACTTGAAAATGCAAATGATTCTAATGAACACGGCTCCCCTCCCACCCTGCCACTGGCTCTAAAGTGTAATGGAGACCCATCCTGCCGAGACCACGAGCTGGAGTTTGCTGGGTCCCAGCGAAGCGCCATGTGCCCTGTGCTGTGACTTGATCCCAGTTCAGGGCAGTCGCCCAAGGAAACCAGAGACAAAGAGCTTTCTATGAGAACGCCTGCCGTTACGTAGAGGGGGTAGGCCCGGCCGTGATGGCCCCTGACACTGGCATTGGGCCTGCGGGTAAGAGAATGGGCAGCCAGCCGCGTGTGCTCCTGGGCTGGGCTGCAGGCTGCTCTGCAGTCTGGGCAGGCAGAGAACAAAGCTGGGCTGGGAGGGCGGGCAGATTCCCGGGGGGCCAGCTGCCCTCCCTCACACAGGTACCCCCTGCCCCGCCAAATGCAGCCAGTGAGCGAACCAAGGGGCTTGCCGTGCCCTGTGCACCTCCGCAGTGCTGGTCCCGCCCGGATACCTCCATTCAGCCTCCCTCTCTGTCAGGTACATGACCTCCAGGTACTCATGCTTGGTCTTGAAATCTGAACCCAGCACCTTTGGGTGGCATAATTGATGTTTAAGAAAAGCAACTGGCTCCCCCTTATTTCTCATGTCTACGCGCTGATGCCGGGGCCTGGCTAAATTTCCCGGACCCCCAAGGGGTTTGCCTGGAGGCAGGGAAGCTCTGCGTGTGTGATAAAGTGTGTAAGACAGAACAGGTCTGTGAGAGCAAATGCGGACTGTCATAATTTTGATCTCAGCATCTCCCAAAGTTATCAGAAGTGTTTTGTAAACTGTAAAGTAATATACAAATGTAAGCAGTTGTTGCTATGGTTATTTTACTTTCTAAATGCCTTTTTTTTCCCCCATGCAAAAGGGCTCTCTCTTGGCTGTATGAGAAAAATCAGATGAGCACCGAAAGCACTAGCTCTGCCACATGGCAGCTGTTCAAAATCTGTTTCCAAGGGTCACACTTGTGAGGTATTGTTTGCCCTGAAATCTACCGTAAAGGCAAATTAGAGGGATGCATCCTCTTAAAATTAGGCCTCAGAAGCAAAACCAGTTTGGAACAAATTGTACGGAAATGTGAGGCTAACATTTTAAATTGTAAGATATACAAACTGAATTAATGAGTGGAAAACTATTATTAGATGCAGGGTATTTCACCACACGTTAACTACTACATCCTCATAAACAAGCCCTTATCTAGGATGGCTTATTTATAGGCCGTTACAGCTTGCATAAAGAAAGAAAGAAATGGAACTGGAGGCTCTTTGAATATCACATGGGGCTGAAAATCTCATTGGCCATTATTTTTTGACTCTACATGTCTTTTTCAAATGCTTAAATTATTTTTTCTGAACTGTAAGCTTAGGCTACGAGCCTAGATTTATGGAGGTGTTCTTGGAATGGGCTTTGAAAGCGTCATGTGCTCATTTTTTTGAAAAAGGAAAAACTTGGCTATGGAGCCGTAGACCTTTGTCCTGAAGAAGAAAGAATCAGTCAGTGTTTCTGTAAAGGTAACGGTTAACCCACAGGCAGAAACAGCTGCTCAGGATATTTTGCAAATTTACATTTGTTGATTCCATATTAAACTGAATATCCAGGCACATAGAAGGTAGAGCCCTCTTTTAATTAACCCTCTTGGTGTAGGCCCATGTGATTAAATATGACGGAGCTGCTCCTGGGGTTTCTGCTCCTGAAAATACTAACAATAATCATTTGTTTTGTTTTTATATTTAAACACATTATTGCAGAGCTTGGTACAGAGATAATTACCAATTTTATCTCCTGTGTTTTTCTAATGTTCATTAATAACAATAAAGGGTTGTAGGTTAAAAACTCATTTAATTGCCTTTATGTTAATGACATTATGAATAGCCTTAGCTACAAGATTCTAATTCTGTCCAGTATCCTCTTTCTCAGTGGAGCCCCAGGAGGGCTGCTCATTTTATCAGCATTACTGATTCAGAGTTTTTCCTTGCAGGTGGGTTTTTGTACATAATCAGAATTAATGCACAACACATTTTGCAAGGAATGGAGTAGAAGCACTTGGAATAAGTAATTAACTAGAGTGCCCAAGGAAATATGCCCCAGCATTTTTTTTAGCATATTCATAAAACATTAAGAACAGTCATAAACACAGTAGAAACAATTTCCTGGTAATGTGCTTTTAGACTATTTTCTGGCTTCTTAAAAAAAATTTTTTTTTTATTTCTCACATAGGGAGAAGCTTTCTTTTTTTCTTGCTTGAAAATCCCAGAGCTGCAGATAAAATGCCCGACGTGCAGCACTTTGGAATGAGATGTGCTTCTGTGCTCCTGCCCCCAGGCTGGCAGAGGCTGACTCCCATTTCCTTTCTCTTCCCCTGCCCTCATCTCTCCCCAGTGCTTTACCGGGTGGGAATCGGACTGAATGCAGCTTGCACCCTCCCGGGAGATAGGGTTACCCTTCTCTTCCCAATCTCTGGCATTAACCTCTTGGCATGGGAGAGAATGCCCAGGGAGGAAGAGGAGGCAAGAGGCAGAGCATGTTGTAGCGGCTGCTGTGGGGTACCACTGAGAGCCCCCTTAGACTGATCCACTTGTCCCTCCAGCCCTTGATGGCTGAAGGCTCAGCTGAGTCACTCTGGTTGGGTCATCAAGGTCACACTCCCACCTCGAACCCCAGGCAGCCTACATCCAATGACGGGTCAATAGGGGAATTTAAAAGTCTGGCCCCCTTTGCCTGGGGTGGGAGGATTCAGAGGGCCATCTGACATCGTGGGGGACTGGCTGAGGCCTTTATCCTGCATCCCCCATTGCTCCTCACCGATGTTGCTCCAGCACAAATGTCAGAGTCTGTTTCCCAGGGACCCTGGCTCACAACACACAGGTGAGCCACAGCAATCCGCTGGCCCGTCTCCATCCTGTCTGGGGGTGGGGGTACTGAAGCAGCAGGTACTCCGGGGCTTATTTGACCTTGATGTTCACCTAGGGTGTTTTTGGGCACAAAACTTGACCCCCTGTGTGGTGCCAGGAGCAAGGTGCAGATATATCACCCTTACATTGAGCAAGCATCACATGAGCTAAGGTATACAACAATATTTTTAAAATTATGAACCTTGGCATTAGAGGGGTGACTTAACCTACTGGCTGTAGTTTTTGGACAAGTTACTTAATATCATCGAACGTCAGTTTTCTCATCTGGAAAGTGGAGCTAATGGCACAGGTAATATTTGTTTAGTGTCTAGTCCAGTCCCCAGTACGTAGTGCTCAGTAGAGTCAATAGCTCATTTCCCCCTTCTCCATCTCCAGACCATTATTCATATGGAGAGTATGGTTTTAGATACTGAAAATAACCTTCACTGTCAGCCAGACCAGTTTCTTCATGATTGAGGTTTAGAATAGCCCTGGGTCTTGTGGAGTTCAGCATGCCATCTAAATGGGAGTCCGCAGAGGAAGGTGGTACAGCCCAGTGCAGAGCTCCGGGTTACAGGAAGACCCAGAATATGCCTAAGGTCCCAGGTCACTTAGAGCAAGCACACGTGTAGTTCTTCCAAACATTGGTAGGGAGAAGTAGGCAATGATATTATTTGCTAGGTACATGGAGCCTTTAATGCATTAGCTTATTTAATTCTCACAGCATCCTTAATTAGGTATGGTTATTATGTCCATTTTACAATTGAGGAAACAGGATCAGAGAGGTTAAGTAACTTGCCCTAGGGTACTCAGCTAATAAGATACAAACCAAAACCCTTGCCTTTAATCACACTTAATTACCGAGAACCTAAGGCTTGAAAGTATATTTAAAATTACCCCCAATATAGCAATATTTTTCAGCCAATTAGATGTCCTATTCCTTTTTATTAAAAGTACCCAAAAATTCAAGTCCCATCCAAAATCCATAATAAAATGGTGCCTGCTGCTAATAACATGCCATAGTGAAGTCAAAATGTCCTGGTGTTTTAATGCATAGAGGCCTTGCTTTGCCTGTAACTTGGAAACACAACTCCCTTGGTGTTAAAATTAAAGATGTGTGCTTTGAAAACCCAGTTTAAGATACATAGAAATAATCATTGTTCAAAGTACTGTCACATCAGATTTTAATTTCACTGCATGGTCAAAAATACATTGAGTACAAGAATATTACCCCTTACAATACTATAGATAGCGATAGCACATCAAAATTTATCAAATCCTTTTACACTTATTTGACTTTACAACTTGGTGGAGCGGAGATTAGAGTCCTATCTGCTAGATGTTAAGACTCTCCTTCTTTAAAGAACCTGTCCAAATGCCAAATGTCCACTTGGCAGTAGAGATGAGTCTAGATCCCCATTCTCCAGGGTCTTTCCGGCTCCAAGTGTGGTCCTTGGGCCAGTCTGTGAGACACGCAAACTCTCAGGCCCCACCCAGATCTACTGAATTAGAATCTGTCTTTCAACAAAGTCCCCATCCATTCGTATGCACATAAATGTTTGAGAAGGACTGTCTGAGAGCTTCAACCCAGTTCTCTCTGCTCAGCAGTCTAGACGGTAAGCCCCATGAGGGCAAGGCCTGCGGCTGGCTTGTTTGCCACCATATCCTTTCTCAGCACTTGCCCGGTGCCCAGACCAGAGCAGGATTTCCCTTAGACACACCAACAGCTGCATCACTGGGTCGTCTGGCCCACCAGCTAGTTAGTAGCTGTATCCCCTTCTAGAGCTCATTTTCCGTGGTCCTAAAGGTCTGCCATCAGCACGAAGGTGGAGTCACGCTGGAGAGGCGTCCTGAGGCCTGTGGTTTCCAATTCCGATTCTCAGCCTCCGAAACAAGTGCCTACAGGGAGTGGGAACGTGCTACTGTGTAATTATTTAAATGAAAACAACATAAATGAAGAGAAAGGGCTATTTATATCAAGTGCTACTAATTAAGTGAGAAATAATGGGACTGCTGAGAAAGGATACAATCCGAGAGAGCAAGAAAAACTTCCTGCCAGTACAGACCAGCAGACAATGGGACAGTTCTCCTAGTGGGATAATTATGACTCCCAGAGCAGATTGTTCGAGGCAAGATGAGATAAATACCAGGGAAGCGTAATGTGCTTCCAACCCTATTATCAATGATGCTCTCAGGCGCCAGCTCTGGGTCACAGACTCTGAACACACCGAATGCTTAATTTAGTGCTGCCCTCTCACCGAAAAGATCTCAGGGTGGGAGAAAAACGTGTGCACCCGTCCATGCTCCCTGATTTAACTCTTCACCAAAATACTCTTGGAATAAATGACGGGGGAGGAAATTACCCCCACTTTGCTCTCCCACCCAGAAAGCGATTTCCATTGCAAACAGCTAATGGAACCACAGCGTGGTCATCAAAAAGCTTGTTAAAGTGATCCCCCAGCCCTTGCCTGATTCTTCTTTAAGATTACCCTGAAAACACATATTTTAGAAGCAGGACATTGGTGGTGTGCAGGTGAAAGTCCCCTCTTCGGAGACTGAGTTTGCATAAGGACATGTTGATTTAATAGCTGCTGCATTGAAAGCGACTTGCATTCTCCTTCGGTGGACCTAGTTCATGGCTGTGATAAAAATAAGACAATTTAAAACATAAACTTGCAGCGTATGATTGACTTTCCATCTGTCCTTGGAAGATTGGAAGCCTCAGTAAAGGAGGATTCACAGAGAAGCCAGAAGGCTGTCAGTCGTAGATGCCACAGAGCAGGGCCTTATGAGCGCAGGCTCTGGGACTGAAAGGCCGGGCTTGGAGTTCAGGTGCGTCTAGTCTTTCCGACACATCATCCAAGGACTCCATTCCTCTAGGTCTTGTGTGCTCGTTTGTAAGATGTAGCTTAACAAAGGGAGCTACAGCCATGGCGGCTGGGAGGAAGAAATAAATGGAATGCACATTGCCTGGCTGAGTTAGGCTGTAGGTAAGTGTTAGCTGCTTTTGCTATGCAAATGAAGCTCTTCGTTTGAAAATATTTCTAATTTTGCATATACTTATCATTTATGGGATTGAAACAATGAGAATTGAGGAAGTTACCTGGAGCCTATTTGTTGCCTTTAATGAGCTTCCAAACTAGTTGGGGAAATGATATGGGGACATGAAACTATTGAGGAGAATGAGAGAGAATATGGTGAAAGTCAAAGGAGAGATGGCGGCGGGAGGAGGAGAGAGGTCAGGGTGGGAATGGGCCAGAGAGACTAAAGGCGGGAGCAATGGGGAAGGGCTTCAAGGAGTGACTGGGCCATGGGGATGTGCGGATTTTGAGAAGGGTAATGAACTGCCCAGCAATGAAATCGTTCTAGAGCTGGTCTTGAACTACCCTGGGTATCTGACAGGCAAATTTTACTTGGGAGTGACTCTGGTGAGCATGTGCTGGCTTGTCTTTATGGTGGCCTGTGGATTACATTCTTAGTGGCTCTTGGACAAGATATTCATTCAGTCGTGTTTATTGAGCATATACTATGTGCCAGGCACTGGATATCGATATGAATAAGACAAACCATGTCCCGATCTTTATAGAGCTCATGTTCTACCATGGACATACAAAATAAGCACATAAAGATGTAATATCGTGGCAGTAGAGCTTAAGCAGGACAGGCATGGGGAAGGGTGGTGGTGGCCGTTCCACACAGAGTGGCTGACAAAGTTTCTCTGAGGGGGTGACGTATGAGCACAGGCGGGAAGATGGGAGGAAGAGTGTTTCAGGCAGAGGGAAGAGTGGGCACAAAGGCTGCAAGGTGGGCTGTCATTTCCCATTGGGGAAGATGGTCTGTGCTGTCACAAGGGGGGAACACGACTGTTGGAGTGCTGTGTAAGGACTTCTTCCATAGTAGGCCAGTTAGGTCTGCCCACATGACACACTAAAGAGCAAAGTAAAGCTCAGAATCACTGGTCACACCTCCAAGAGTAAGGTAACAAATGGAGTCAAAGGAACACAAGTGACGGAGTTGGCATTTGCAAGCCGATGAACTTGTGTATCTGATGTACACCCAGCGGTGTGGCCTTTGCGTAGTTCGAACTGTGGCCTTGGTTTGAATTATTTTCCATCTTTCTACTTGCTAAAAACCCTAACGATGATGATTATTTAGTAAAATTAATATGTTTAGTAAAAATCCATGAAACAAATCTATTTCTGGGTAAGAGTAAATGCATGTATTGTGTGCTGGAACATTCGTGGGACTTCCCCCTGAATAATACCATATTATTGTCTAACACCAATAATTCGAGTGACAATGTGTTGTTGCAGGTCTGCTAACCCGACATCTTGAACTAAATCTGTCAAAAGTTTTCTTTTCTTTTTTTCTTTCCTTCCTTCCTTCCTTCTTTCTTTCTTTCTTTCTTTCTTTTGCAAACTGGCTAAAACGTTTAGCGACAGGGGAATAACATGCCATGGAAGCAATGCATTAAGAAACCTTTGTTTCAATATGAAAAAGAGATGTTTTATTTAAGATTTTTTGCCACCTGTCTGGCAACATATTCCAATTTTGATTGCTTAAATGGCGCTGTTAAAATCTAAACACCTGACCTGCGAACAGTAATACTTCAATCTCCGCACTTAGAGCAAGAGGTAATTATTGATATGTCTATAGAAATGGTATGTTCTTCAACATCTTGATTCCTTAACCTTTCTGTGGAAACGACTCTTGGGACATTATTGAGGAAAATGTGGTTTTTCCTTCCAGATGGATTTGTTGACGAGGGCTATAGTTTTAGTTATGCCAATAAAATGAAAGGGAGACAGAAAATCAGGCGAGTGCAGAAGTGGTTAGTGCGGGACCATTACCAAGCAGAAATGAGGCCGGAGAGATGACAAATGTGAGCTGCTCCCCCACTCCATCAGCCGGGGCCTGACCGGGACCCTCTTTTCCATCTGAGCTCCAAGCAAGCCACCATTTTTTACAGTGGCCCTTAATAGTGGACATTAACTTAGCCCTCCCCAAAAGGGCTGACCTGCAGTCCACACTCAGTGCTTCTCCAAACCGTAATCACTTGCTCACTCGGTAATTTTATCAAATAGCTGCACCTTCTCCAGCCACTTATTGGCCAATTAAGTCAAGTTCTCACTGAGGGGGTCCAGCTGGCTTCAAGTTATCGTAGATGAATTGATTGAAGATGCTCTGCAATCTATGAACCCAGTTTAATGATCTAGGTGATAATACTCGTAATTCTTCTCAGTCAGGGGAATTCGCTGCAGCTGCTGTCAGCAAGTCCGTGTTCTGAGGCGCTTGGAGGGCCAGAGGGGCGCTGGGCCGCCCTCGGAGAGCCACAGCCACCGCGGCGGCGTGCACGGGGACATTTAAAAGCCACTCGGCATTGCCAAGACTAGACCGCCTTTCTGTGGATGTGTTTTGAGTTGATCCCCCAAACATGTGTTTTTTTTTTTAAGAGAAAAATACATTACTGGTAATACTTCATCAGGAGTGGCGAAATGCAAATAAATGCAAATAAGTAAGACTGCTGAAAACAGCGCATCAAATATGTGAGATACAGAAAAAGCACTGCTTTAAGGTGGGAATACAATATTTTCTAAACGATTGGGGTGGGGATCCAAGGACGCAAGTCATTATCTTCACATGAAGTGTTTCATGGAAGACACAAATAGTAAGAGTTTGTGCTTTCACCCTCTGGACTCATAGCTATGGAAGTGATAATGAAGAAGTGTCGTCGCGTGACATGGGCCTTCGGTGTATCTCCGAACACTGTTTTGCACAGTGACATATTTTTACGAAGTAATCATTAAATAATTTGCTAGCTTTCTTTCCTATCTGGATGTTTGTTTCCTGAATCACCGAAATGTTAATTCTACTCCCTGTGAAGCAAATGCTGTAAATAACACTCGGGAGGTTTTTCTGGGTGTTGCAAATTCAGACTACTTAGGGACTCTCTACCCCACCGTGGGGCTGTGAAGTTTATGTTTACAAACTGAAAAGCTGGTTTTGATTTTCTTATGAAAGTGGCAGCTGTGATATTAATTTACGCTGTGCTGAGGAGCCACCGTCCCTCTCTTTCTGGAGAGTGGGTTCCTTTTCCCTGAGAGGTGAGATTGAACTTGGCTTTGGAGATGTATGACTTGCTGAGAAAGGCTGGTGCTTTTGATGAGATTTTAAATTCTTTCCAATCCTGCAGGAAAAACTGTGGACTATGAAGAATGTATTTTCGAGTGGAGTGTAGGCTTTGGTGGAAAAACTTAATCGGACTGTGGCAACACTTTGAATTCAGGGGTCCAAATTTAACCGAGAGAGGAGGAAACAAGGAGTAAAATTTATCTTCATTTTTCTAACCAGGACGAGGCAAAGTCAGGTAGAGCTTTGAGGTTTGGTATAAAACAAACTGAGTTTTCTCTGAGAACAAAACATCTGATTATTTGAAGAACTCTTTTCTGCATAGATTTTTTTTGCCTCTGTGTGCTCTCCTCTGCTGATGGGGTAACCTAACTTATGGGCTCTAATGGCCATAAATGAAAACTATTATCTAAGTGGAATTAATAATACCGAACGACAAATACTTGTCAAGTGCCAGACTCTAGTTCTCAGAACTCTACGTGGATTAAAACTCAGTTAATCCTCACAACAACCTATAAGCTCAATGCTACCATTACCCTCGTTTTACAGGCGAGGAAATGGAAGAACAGAGAGGTTAAGTAACTTGCCCCAAGTCACACAGCTAGTAAGTGCCAGAGCCAGCGTTTGAACCAAGGAGACTGGATGTAGTGTCTATATGCTTCGTTCTCTGTCTTGTCACAGGTACAAAGCTTCAAGTTCTCTGTGTTTTAGCTTTCCAGCCTGTGTCCATGTCATCTCCACAGGGGCAAGAATTACGGACGAGCGGAAGGAGAACGGATATTACAATAAACAGAAACCACAGCTGGTCCTAGTGCTCGTCTTAAGGAAGCCTTAACCCAGGTCTCTTATTTGGGGTCTGTCCATCCTCCAAAGAGCTCAAAGCCCTTCACAAATTTACGTCAGTATGTTAGCAAACTACTGAAAGGGTAGATAGTCTGCTTTTATTTTTTTTCACAGATCAACACAAAAAAGTGAAACGTCACGTCACGTGAACCTTAGCCTGCGATCTCCTTTGAGACCATTGTACCTCATTGAAACACGGATGCGCATACCCTTTTCCATACATATGCAGATTATTCTTGGGGACAAAGAGTCTCCTTCACTTAAATCCAGCCCTGCTGACAAAAACTGGCTGTTAAAAAATGAGGTCATACTATGCACGTGAGAGTCTGGCACGGAGAAAAAGACGTAGGAGGCGAAGCAGCTATATACCACATGAAAACGAGCCACCTTACACTTCACAGATGAGGAAACCGAGGCTAAGTCCACAAAGCAACTTTTTACTTGTTTTCCTACTTAAAGCCCTTATCTTGAAAAAGAAATGTATTACAATATGAAATCATTTTCATTGAGCATTTTTCTATTTTCTTTTAAAATGTACATGATCTCTGTTAGAGTTTCATGGGTTACAGCCTCGAACACACTCACATAGCACTCTGTCCTTCTCCTTCTTAGCAGTCCCCACAACTTTAATTAATTAATGCATGCATAATTGCTTATTGAACTTTGATTTCTTTAAATACAAAGGTCCACAAGGATGAGAAATGTGACTGTGGTTTTCACTGCAATATCCTCAGTGTATCTGGCACATAGGAGGAGCTCATATATTTGTTGAATGATATAAATGAATAACTGAATAAAATATTTTTTGTTTTTTACTAAGCATAAAGCAGTGTTTTGTTGTATAGTAGCACACTTTTTAAAGAGCCATTTTAGGTTCACAGTAAAATTGCACGGCAACTCAGGGGTTCTCACATAGCCCCTGCCCCCACATACCAAGTCCCCCGAGATAGACTCAGTGTGTTGACCTAGGAATTAGTGAGTCCCGCTGCATTTCCTAGTCTCATTTATGGGGAATGAAATAGCTGGAGAGAAACGAGGCTGCCGGAAACAGAAAGGCCCCCCCATATCATGACTTCAATCACACGGGGGTTTGTTTTTCTCTCAAGGAACAGTCGGGTTGACTGAGGCTGGAGAGGCAGCTTCTGCTGTGAAGCCAGGGTGTGTCTCCCATCCCCAACATATGGCTCCCAAGCTGCTCAAGTTGTCACCGTTTCCAGCTGCTAGGGAGGGTGACGAGCCAAAATCCAGCACGTGGAGCCCTTCTTAACTTAGAGATGACACAGAAGTTGCTTGCATCTCTGCCACTCCCGTCCCATTTTCCCGACCTGCAGGCCCGAGGGCACTGCTGGCTGCCAAGGAGGCTGGGAAACGGCATCGCTGGCTGGGTGACCGCGTGCCCAGAAATCCGGAAAAGCTGGAGGTTGAAGGACAACGAGTATCTGACACACCCAAGGATGAGAAATGTTTATTCAAATAGACAACTCAATGAACCTGAAATAAGAGGAGCCAAAACCATAAAGCTCCAATCTTAAAATATCTCAGTAGGTGCTTCTCCCCAATGTTAAACCACTTCATTCACTGGTGGCAGTCATGGACGTGGAAGAGAGCGGTGGCATCACGGCAGGTGGAAGGGAGGGACTGGGTCTTCGCTTCACATTCCTTCTCCAAATCACATCTTTCCGTTTCCAAGAAAGACAAAGCTAGAGCAGGACGCCTTTTGGGTGGAAATCAATGGCCTTGGCCTCTTGGTATTACTACCCTGGGTAGTTTCCTCCGCTGGAGTGTGGGCTGGGCTCATTGAAGTGCTTCTAGAAGAAATAGGACATGGTTAGATTATAAAAAGATGATGGCTTCCACCTTGGGTCCCCGCTCTCGCTGTCTCACTCAATTGCTCTGAGGAAAGCCAGCTCCCTTGTCGTGAATTGTCCTGTGGAGAGGTCCATGTGGCACGACTGCCAGAAGAAACTGAGGCCTCCGTCCAGTAGTCGGTGAGGGACTGACTTCTGCGAACAGCCAAAGGCACAAGTTTGCCGGCAGATTCCTCGCAAGCTGAGTCTTCATATGAGACCACGACTGAGGTCCAAAGCTTCATGCAACTTCCCGAGACACTGTTAGCCACAGGCCCCCAGCTAAGCTGCATCCGGGTTCTTGACCCCCTGAAAATGCGAGACAATAAATGTTTCTGGGATTAAGCCATTACGTTTAGGGGTAACTAGATGACTAATACAAATAGATGGATAACTAATTTGACACCATGTAACTAATACAAATGCCAATCACTACAATGGATTCTAATTGTCCTATAATTTTCTGGTGGTGATGTTATGTAGTGAGCATCTTTAAGTGGTCTAGTTAACCAAGAGTATAATTTAATTTAAAGACCAATCTTGGAAGCCTTAGGGGTCCCCAAGGCTGTTTCAGGGGATCCATGAAGTCAAGCACTTTTTATAATACTACTGAAATGTTATTTGCCTCCTTCACTCTTATTCCTTCGGGAGTGTAGAGTTTTCCAGAGATAAAATAATAAGGAATGATGTTATTGCTCTGACAGCTTATGGAATATATGCTTCTGTAATCTTGTGTTTTCTACAAATTTCTAAGCTAGATTTAGAATTTAAATATATGCAATTTTCTGAGAGTCACTCAGTTGTGCTCTGGTCACTTCTGTGCTCTAGGTTGTTATCCTCACTCATACCAGGTTTAGTCTCTGTAACCTCAATATTGTCCAATGAGTTGTTATTTTGATATCGCAACATTTGCTTTGCATCTATGCAGAAACACAACAAAACGTGCACTTCTTTTGTCTTGTTTTACAGTGATGTTTTAGAATTTTCTTAATTTAAAATTTTAATGTGTCAAGTGTTATGCACATATCGCCCGCATAAACAAAGTATCCTTGCATTCTCAATTATATGAAGGGGTTATGATATCAAAACATTTGAGAATTGCTGGTTTCATCCATCAATTGACCAAAGTGATTTAACCCCTGTGTGTGTTTGGCATTGTGCTGTGTACCATGAGTGACACAAAAGTATGAACATCACCCTTTCCCTTAGATTGTTTAAAATCTAATTGTCGAGATAAGACTGATTTGCTGTCAGAGACACAGACTGCTAAATGTTGTAGCAGAGATCATAAATGCAGAGGAAAAAAGTTGACAAGAAGAAAAAAGCTGTTTTAATGCTTTTGGCAAAAGATGTCACTGCTCGTTTGACCAGCAGGACTTAGAAAACTTGGGCTCTAGTCTGCTGGGTAAAGGTTTGGAATCTTCCAGTAGCTTCAGCTAGCTGAACCTCAATTTTACTGACTGTAAAAAGGGAAATGCTTTTCCTGCACACCTCGCAATGTGACTAGAATGATTTTAAGACCTAATTTTAAGAAAAACTAATATGCATTGAGCCCTTACGTCAATGCTAAGCATGTTACAAGCACCTGTCTTACATTATCTCCATTACTCTTAAGTGTGTCTGATCGTATTACACTGCAACATAATACTGAGAGCTTCACCAGGATCACTGGATTCATGGCACACAGAACAGAATGTCACAACAGTGAATTGTTTATATAAAAAAAAGGTAAAAACAAAACCAAGAAACAAGAGTTCCTGTTTCCTGAAGACTTCCTTAATTCTTGGACTCTGGGAAACAGAAAGGAGACTTTATCTGACAGGAGGTTTTCCTGTGCCCTTCTTTGATAAGGGGATGGCATCCAGGGCATAGCTTGTCTGTAAGTTATAGCAAAACCTCCCTTAATAGAAATGCAAATATTTTTGGCAGAAAGTTTATAACCAGAGAGGTCCATTTTAGGATCTTAGAAAAGGGGATGTAATGCTATTCCGAAGCAAGAAATCTTGACCAATAGCTGCAAAGATGCTCCAAACAAAAAGGATGGAGGATTTGGTACAAAAGGGGGGGAAGTAAAGAGACCAAAGGCGGCCCAGGGGCATGTGACCTGGGGTAAGGTATAGATGGATAAGCTCGATCTGCTAAACTCAGTCAGACCTCCACAGGGAGAAGGGAGCTGCCTGGCAGGAAGGGCCCTTGGGGCCCTACAGATCACAAACACACACACAGATACATGTGCGAACCCACAGGCGACTATCCGGGATTAGCGATCAGCATGGACACAGGAGACCCACTCTCAGGACTAACTCAGTTGGAGACCCAGGAAAATGCCTCTCTGCATCTCTTGCCATTTGTCCCTTAAACAGTCTGAAGCCAGGAGGGTTTGTGGCTTGTGCCACCTTCTATGCAGGAGACACAGGGTGCCCTGGAGTGCGAGGAGGGTTTGACTGGCAGAGGCACTCAGGGAAGAGAAGAGACAAATTAGCCTGTCACATTCTTCCTCTCACGTGGTGTGAGTGCTGTAGAGTTTTGCACAATAAAACAACAGCACCATGCATCCGTCTGCCTGCTTCCCTCTGGGTTCCATCTTCGTTCTTCAGGTTCTCAGGCATCGGCACAGTACTCACTACAGTGGTGTGGAGGAGAAAAGGAACATTTTATAACAACTCATATCATTCCTAAAATCGTCCGTGTTAATCCACATGTAACCTCTAGAAAGCATAACTATACCTGGTCTATCCGCTGATAATCAGATGGCCTCTGAATGCTAATTGCAAATTGTTCTACTGTGATCAAAATGTTTAATCAGATGTAAGTAAAATTTTCAAAATTAGCTTTAAAATTCAGCTTCATTTAAAATGATTTAAATGAAGGGCAATGTCTAAGGTATAATGGTGGCAACATGGTTGATAAATGGGAAGTTTTACCATATGCAATACTGGCCGAACTCTAATACTTGTGTGTCTGTCACGTACAGCACACCTCTGAATTTGGGTTTAGGAGGTATGATGTCAACTGTTGCTACAGCAATTCAAAAGTTATATGCTGTATTTTCTGAATGTTTCCAAAGATGAAATACTCTGATGAAACAAAGCAATGACCTTAACATCACTCTTGGATACGTGTGATGGGAAAGTTGTCTGAATCCATTAAAGCATTAGATTGAATTTAGGTAAGACGTAAGATGCACTCACAGGAGTTAACGGAAACAACAGAGAAATCTCTAATAAAACATGAATCATGATCTTTGGTAGAAAATTAATTTTGAGTTCATGTTATCCATTGTTATTTGATGTTAACTGTTGCCTATTATTAATATTATAAAAAATTAACAAAATTTTAAAAAGGTTTAAGTTTGGCTATTTCATTTTTGTAAGGACTTAAAATACTTTTAAAAATGTTAGAGCCATTGGTTTTCCTAAATCAAAATAAACTGCAAGATATTTGTTGAAAATATGCAATGAAAGTAATATTCCAATAAAATATAAGGACATTACAGCAAAGAAATTAAAATGTTTACCTATCAAGCAAATCATTCATCTATAAATAATTCCCAATAATTTCTCATTTTAATGGAGACCGTGTTTCTGGCCATCATAGATCAGAGTATAGTTTTAATTGAAGAGAGATTTAAATAAGTGAAATAATTTTTGTTTTCTTTATAATAACCCAATATTGGAAGTTTTGAAATAAGAATGTAAGAAATACTGCACATATCTAGATGTTCTGTTAACATATTCATGTTAAAATAATAGCAATGCATTTGATATTAAAATGGTTTTTAATAGTTTCTGCAATAATGCTATTTTGTCACATATAACCTATAACGGTTTTTAAATATATGTAAATTTGTATTTAAAGTCTATTTCCAAATTTAATTGCTGGTTTAATAACTTTTTGATAAATCAGTTGTTCCTGTCTTAGCAGAGGGACAATTCTCTAAATGAAAATGAATTAAAAAAGAAAAAAAATATATATATATATACACACATATAAATATATAAACTGTAGTGACTTAAGAAATATTGGCTAATTTGTCATTGCTATCAATAGAACACATGTGAAAATCTTAGTTATACCAATATAATTAGTAATTTTGTTAAAATGGAAGACAAATTAATTTTATGTAATAAATATGTAAGTTAATGAATTATGTATGTATTACCCATCCAAGTATCACCAGCTCATCAGCAGAACACTCAGACATGCACAATAATTAATTCAGTCATATCTGATCCTTTTCTGTCAGTCATATAAAACATAGTTTTGTACACATTTTCTCGCTTGTCATTATGAATATTTATTTATCAAGGTAAGAAAATGGAACATATTTTATTTAACAAGTTTCGCTTTACTTTTAATTTCTACATGTTTAGAAATATGACTTATAGGTCTCCATTTGTCCTCTTGCCTTGGGCCACACACATGTTAAGAGCCGGTCACTGTCTGGGAGGAGTGGATATCAACCTTGGACCCTGGAACGTCACCATAAAGGATAAAACCAGGGAGGCCCTTAGGTGTCGCTGTGGCGGCCAAGTTAGGATTTCACACACCTTCCCCTTTCTCACACTCTGCGGGAGACACACACATCCCTCCCCACATTCTCAGTGATGCCCAACAAGCTTTAATAAGAGGATAAACCTCTACAGTAATATTGAAAAATGCAAATGCCTGCTTAACGGGACAACTTAACGTGAATGACTTCTAGTTGGGTGTAGTTAGTCTTCCATTTCATCCATCCTTTGGCTGACTCATTCATTATGTAAATTTGACTATGGGACGATCCTCATCCAACTGGTAACAAGGTGAGTTGAGGAATGAGACAAGTGTTAAAATAATCATAGGACTTTCATAAGAGAGTGTGTGGAATCTGTACTGACCCCGTGGGTGGTTGTTGAGGCTCTGTGCAAAGGTGCTGGGTTGAGGACACCGAGGGCTGGAATGCAGCTCTTGCTCTATCCACCAAGCCATACGCCCTGACACTGGGCTGTCAGTCAAAGGGAGTGCCTTTCTCTCATGCTTACAAAGGTGTCCTGTGGGCTAGCTGGGGCCTTCCTTGCATGACTCCAGAGGACAGAATCAGGCCCAAAGGCTGAAAATTATACAGAGGTTGATTTGTGGTTAGTGTAAGGAAAAGGTAGTTTATAAACCTGATCTTGCTTAATCCTTATAACAACCTTGAAAAATAGGTACAATTATCACCCTCATTTTACAGGGGGGAAACAAATGAGGCTGATCAGTTAAGCAACGTTTGTAAATGCAAACATAGGATGCAAAACCAGGCTTTTCTGATTAAAAAACAATTGCTCATTCTTCTCTACACTATAATATGCTTTCTATCAGTTTGGACAATTTTGTGATGAAATGGGCCATCTCCAAAGCTAGCAATTTCTGTATTTCTTTAAGTGTTTAAGAACAAGTTGAATGCCAACTCATTAGATATGTCATAAAAGGGACTTGCACATCCAGAAGAGTTGAATCAGGTGATACCTACACATTCTAGGTTCAGTCAGGAAAAGTTAAGTGACTCTAGTACTTCAAATATGAAGGATTTTAATGCAAGGAATTAGAAGTATAACCAACCACTGGAAGAGTTAGGGAACCAAGATTTGGGAAACCACCAAGGATGATCTCAGGCTACAATATTAAAGCAGGTGACTCACTAGATTGTACATTTTAAAAACTTCTGGAAAGTTCCTGTCATCTATCTCAGTCAATCTCAGCACCAATAAAGGTAATTCTTTAGAGCCTCACATCTATGCATGCTTCTGACTGTAACTGCATCCTGGGAAGTATGGCCTCTCCTCTTCAGCCTTTCAATTCTCACACGAATGTCTCCTATTTGGAGAGATGCTAACTGTGACCAGGAAGGTGTTGAGATAAGTGGTTCCTGGCTAGAAGAGGGTGGTGGTGAAGCTGAGTTGACAACAGATACTACAGCAAAATGCCTCCGCCCCTTCCCACCATGACGATGTAGGATTTTCTAATATATGTTTATCGGATTTCCTCTTATTTTATAGCAAGTTGGGAATGAACAGAACAGGAAGTTATCGGACCCCTCCAAGAACCTGGTCTGTTTCGGGGGATACAGCACAGAAAGAGAAGGCTAAAGCTACAGGTAAAATCTCACACGTCATCATTTTGCCTGAGACTTGAGCACCTTCCTGTGGGCCGGACCTAAGACATGCAGGTAGCTGCAAAAGCAGGCTGCTCCTCAGACTTTAGAAACATTAGTGTTCACACAAAAGACTATGTTCATGAGAAATATATTATAGGTGGCAACTTTTAGGAGGCTACCTTAGTGTATAGTGAATCATAGAATTTAGAAGGAACCTATACATTATTTGGTCCTAGACACCCCAGACCACCTCTCATTTCTGGAAACACGGGTGTCTCTGAGAGTGTGGTTGGGAGGTGTGGGTAGTAACAGCATGCCTTCTACTGAGAATCCTAGCAAACCATCAACAGGGAGGAATGGTGGCAAATAGGACAATGACAATGGATTTACAGAGCTATCTTTTAAGGATTCAAGACCTAAAAACATGAACCAACATACCAATTGGCAACAGCCCTATTTTATGGAAATAATCAAGGGTAGTTGAGGGACTAAGTGAAATTCCAAACAAGTTAATGGCTGAGTCAAATTTGAAACTGAAGTGTCCTAGTACGCAGCCTGAGGTGTTTTCCATGATAGTGTCCACCGTCTCTCATTTTATCATTTCATATCTATCTGTCTATCCATCCCACCGTTCTTTCCTCTACCTACTCCTCTATCCTTCTATATCCATCTAATCATCTAGCTATGTTTATCATCTCTCCTCTCATCTATCCATGAGACTCTATGATAATGATATGAGAAGGCATCTATTTCCTTTTGTAGAGTTAATGGAAGAAAGGGAGTAGGAAACAGGAGCTATTGATTCTTGTTTGTTTTACCTGAGTAAAGAAAAATTTTTTAGTACATAACACAGCATCATAACAATAGCAGGACGTATGAATTTTTCCAGTAGGTAATTCCAGGCTGAAGACAATGTATTTGAAAACAGCCTAGTGTGCTGCAATATTAAAACAGTAGGCCACTATGGCTATAATATACCAGCTATTGATAGCAAGATTGTTAACTCCTGTCTCGCAGTATTCTCCCTTCTGTGTCCCAGCACTCAATTTTGTTGTTGGGGGACACCCCCTGCTGAAGTGAGGGAAGGGCCTTGGTTGGTGTAAGCAAGTCTTTTCCTTACATTTGGTGTAAGAATTCTTGTGATATTAGAAGCATCAGTCATGCCACATAGTCTTAGGTTACCTTAGGAAACAAATCATAACTTGTTCAAAGTTAGAAAACCATGTCTCTGTTTACATATCTGAATCTAATCATGATGTTTGCGCATATGGTTTGTTTATTGTATTGAAAGAGATATTGTCTTCTACCAAGCCTTAGGAAAACCTTAATCAAATTCATTAATTACTAAACATCTGGCTTACATCTGAAATATTTTATCTGAATTTGGGAGCTAAATTTTAATAGGCACATTGACAAACTAGATTGTATTTATAGAGTGGCCAGGATTAATAATAGTGATAAAATATAATTTGAGAAAAAATTTTAGTGAATACCATGCTAGGCATGTCACATGGGTTGTTACTTTTAACCCTTACAATTGTTTACTTTTGTCACATAATGAGTGAGTAAGATCACATAACAAGCCCTGCTCACTATTGAGTGAGGACCCGGAAACTACCTCATCTGAGAAGCTGTGGAAGAACTGAGGACCTGTGCTGATGAGGGAAAGAACTGGGACCCAGGGAGACAACTTACTGGATGGAGACTTTTTTATCTCGGTAAAATAAGATGCTCCCATCCTTAGAAGTGAGCATTCACACAAAAGCTGAAAAACTCTTCCCTTAATAAATGGGTAAAAGATTTCAACTCTAAGATATGTTGAATCTATAACATGAGCAAAATAGAACAAATAACCAAATTGTTTTCATTTCCACTTAGCACTAGAAAAACAAAAGTGAAAGTCTCTAAGATGTTAAAAAAATAACAGATGTTTAGTAAGATAAAAATCTTTAAATACCTATGATTTGTCTTACAAGTTGACTCCAGAGTGAATATCAGGTATACGTCCATGTTCTCAGCCTCTGCCCACTGTCTTTTATTATGTTACTCAAACTACATAATCCTTAGGTCTGGAATTTAGATTCCTACCTCACAATATTGTTGTAGGGGTTGAATAAATTAATGTGTGTGGAAGGGCTTTGTCATGGTTGCCTACCATACAGATATGAGGGATCCGTGAACAGATAACATGTACTGTAAGTCCCCTTTGTTTCTTTGTGTCTGTATAATGATACAGATCAGTCTTTAAAGCTACTGAACCAAGCAGACATCTGTAATATAGACATATAAATATAGCCAAGACATACATATTTTCATTGGCTCAACCAATATTTACAGAGAAATTGGTGCTTACGTGTGTCATCAGTTACTCACCAGGTCTACAGAAATGATTACTATATGATCCTATCCTTAAAGACTAGCATGAAAATTTACAATTGCAATTGCAATGTAGCAAAATTATGCTAACTGATAGAGGAATGGTGTTAACAAAATGAAATAAAATGAAATCAATAATATGTTTTAAATGTGTGAGGCTTGATTTACTGACTTCTTCATGGTTTACATAAGCATCAGTAGTTAACACTTTATTACCTTATCCTGAAGAGGTCAATATAGAATGCATTTGTTCTACAAAATTTGCATATATCTCTACTAAGTCACTGCACATCATGAAATAATAAACACATGTGGTAGAAACTGAGGTCCTGTGCATCCTCATTCTTGCATTGCCTTATTTCCATCCATGGCTAAACTTGTGAGCAGGAGAAAATCTTTGCAAATAAAATTTCATGGTACTGAAGTTCCACACTGAGTAACACCTTTGGTCAAGCCTTTGACTGAGATCTGCTGTGTTGTCAATGAAGGAAAAAGAAGCCGTGGTCCATAGATGTTGAAACATTTGATCCCAGTTCAATCAATAAGATGAGTTGAGAGTTCGCTTTCGCAGCACATACACGTACACTAAAATTCGAATGATAGAGAGAAGATTAGCGTGCCCTCTGTGCAAGGATAACATGCAAATTTGTGAAGCATTACATATTTTGTGCAGTGTTCTGGCCTCGTCACACCCTTTGCTGATTAGCTCAGAAGAAACAATTAGTCAAAGCACAACATATGGCACTCAATAGCAAAATTGTGACTTCACTATAAAAATATTTGTGTGAGGCAATCTGAAATGAAAACGAAGCTGAGTTACACCTTTTTATGTGAAAATATGTCAACTTGCATTTCCTTCATAAACCTTAAATAAAAAGGTGAGCTTAGAGAACAATTATACTCTACTATTAGAAAGTTATTTTCATCTAATTTGTGCGCTCGTTCCTTGGTGGCCCAGGCAAAATGAGTGTCTTTCATCTTTTGATTTGGTCATGACTCTTCTTACCTTTGACTTTGGTCCTGCCTTTGCTGATGCTTGGAACACTCTTCCCTCTCTCCCTTTCTCCATCTCTCTTCCTCTAAACAATTGCTACTCATCCTATGCCTTACACACACATTTCTCCAAGAAACCTTCCCTGACCCTTCATGCCATCCCCAGGCTGTTAGATGTCTTTCCTGGTGTTTCCATGGCCTCTTGCACTATTGCAACTATTGTACCAAATTTCTTTGTAATTTATTTAGTTTTTTCCTCTCTTTTCTCTGGCCTATAAGATCTGGAAGTTTAGAGCCTTACTTGTATTGCGCATGATGGTATCCTCAGGGATACTATGGGGTCTGGCACACTTGTGGGATAAGTATGTACCCTTTAATCATGTTTTTTTCTAATGTGAAAACAGAATTCCACTAAATTAATGACTTGCCTAAGACTTCAGGAGGTTAGTGTAGCCCTCTACAAATGAGGATGTGTATGCATCATTTCAGCACTAATTTTTTCTTATTTGCTCTAGAGGAATCATATACAATGCCAGAATTATTGCCATTTTTGAGTGGAGCGAGAAAAATCACTGAGGTTTAACTGTATTACTAAAAAAAGTAAATGTGTGATGATGGTTGATGAGTTAGTTGTGCTTCCTGTAATCGCAGGGATTATTAGACATGTGTATTTGGGTTGACCAGTAGGGTAGAACTTATTAAATACCAAGCTAGAAAATACACCATGATAGTTGAGAAAGGAGAGTTACCTTTCAGAGCCAGGAATGAAAAAAGATTCTCATGTCTTCAACCAGTAGAGTTGGTAGCTAATACCCGCAGTTCTTAAGTCTTAAAATTTGGGACATAGGAAGGTCAGACCATTAAACTCTTTTGTGCAGCTAAAAAAAAAAATTGCTCAGTAATTCAAGATTATATTTGGGATGTATTCACAAAATTTATCCTTTGATTTATCTATGAAAGTGCTGTCTCTGCTTTTTTAGAAATGGATTTAACATTTGCTATTATTTTACAACCCTGAAAATAATAACCATAAAAATATAAACCAAATACAGAGATAACATCCAATTCTATACTTCCTTTGCCTAGGAAACTACTGCAACAGTAGTGAAGTAAAGTAAAATTGTCATTTCGTTTCTTCCAAATCACAAAATCTTCACATGGGGAGATGAACTATTGTCAATTTTAGCAAGTATAACTTGGATTGAAAACAATACCAGTGTGTGTGTGTGTGTGTGTGTGTGCATTTCATTAGTTACTAATCCATCTATGAAACATCCAAAGTCTCTCTTACAAATCCCTTCTCGGGACAATTTGCAATGTCATAAATAGAGAAAAACATCAACACCTGTATTTGCAATTTCTCATTATAATTTGCACCTAGTATATGGAGCTTCATTCTATCTGCACGCTGTAATAAAAAACCAAAGTCTCAAACTATGAGCAAACACAAAGGGGCTAAATTAAAGTGTCTGTTCATTTATCACTCCACATGGTGAAGAATAACCCACAGCTGATCATTCATCTGCCATTTTCTTTATGAGCAAAGTAAAAAGAGATAACTCACCTCTCAAATGAAGACATATTTTCTGAGAAATCAATAGTCATACATTATATGGGTATAGTTGTATGTGAGTAAATGTCTGAGAATATATCTGTATTTTTATCTGTATCTGAAATTTTGAATACCTCAGCATCACCACCACCACCCTTCCCCTCATTTTTTTGTTGCATGAAAAGATTTTGGATAATAGTTCTTCAATCTTAGCAGGCATAAAATTTGTGAGGATCTACAAACACAACTGCTATCAAATAATTGATAATAATTGGTGAATTGAGCTACCAGACTAAAACCAAAAACAATTTTCAGAAAGAGAGAAAGGTGGAGGAAGCCACAGTAGAAATGAGTGAGGAAAGAAATACCTCCCTGCACAATGAAAATACATACACATATTCATAACCATACATGTGCAAATTTATAAATGAGAGACCTTCAAAATAATAATGAAATAATGAAGTAAATGCAAATGTTTTATAAATTAACTCTCCAGAAAAATGATAATTACATTATTGTATTAACAGCATCACTTTAGTCCCCCTTTTTCCCATTTAAAATGTGGGTTGTTCATATCATGGGATGTCAGCAAATTCACAAGCCATTTATTAACTAGCATTTTAATAAAAATAAAAAACAATATTAAAAATTGAAAGTTGACAAATTTGATTTAAATGGATATTGAACTCCAGGCAAATACGTTGTTTGAACTCTGCCTGATGTACTGCTGCTACCCAGAAGCATTAAAGTAATAGTCAATGGTCAATATGTGCTTACATATCACATGTCAGGCTTAGCGAGAAAGTTCTATTCTTAGAAAATTATATTGTTAAAAATAACTGAAAAAGCTTGAGCAGCCCCCGCAAATCCATAAAGACATTTGGAGGAACTGAAGCATCCTTATAATAAAACCAGGATTTCGAAAATAGAGAGAGCCTAGAGCTCAGGTAGCATCTCGCCAAATAACCAGATAAAAATGATTACACAAATTTCCAACGATAAATTCCTTCTGCATTTGCTGAGTGAGCACATAGGGAAGGAAAGAAGCACATCTTTAGAACCATACATTTGTCTATCAGACTTTATAAGCATTTGTTTTCCCTTTCTCCTCTTTAATGCTCTTTCTGAGCAGATCTTGAGAAGCCCTTGAAATGGAGAACTTAAACTTAAATCCAGACTTAGCCAAGATCTATTTCTTGACAATGAAAAAAGGGAAAAAATCATCCCAAACTTCCTTGTCACTATCCAAGCAAATATCCTATCTATCATAAGAATTGTAGTTCCTGGGTAACATATTAGGCACATCAATAAAATACTGTAACCACAGTTTGAGACAAATGCCCTGATGTGTATAAGGTCAGAGGTTGACCAAGGTCACATGGAATCCTAAGCACATTTATCACTGGCCAAGCTTCAAATAGAGTTTTACATTTTGTCAGACATGAAAAACTGCTACCAGATGGTGTCAAGATAATTCCTCTCTGTGTTAAAAACACATACTTAGGTATAGTCAATAGTAAAAATCAAATAATTAGTCCGAACACCAGTGCACACCTGGCACCATTCCTACTGCAAGTTGAGGTACATTATTATCATTTCTGTCTCTCTCTAGTTAAGAAAGCCTACCAATACATGGTAGCCTACTAACACAGTTGGTAAATGATGATTTTCTAGAGCTATGGCACATCTCAAGCCAATAGGAAAAGATAGTGTGTTTTTCCAAATTGTAATCCTATTTCCAAAAGCAAGAAAGAATTCGTTCATATTGCTATATAAAAGAGCGCCCATCCCCAAATTTACAAATTCCTGGATCATGTGGCTAAAATCCATTCTTCATTTACTCTAAAAATGCAATACAAACATTTGGAGGCTCTTCAGATGTGAGAAACCACATGCTATTGGTTCACAAAGTAAAAAGTTGATGTCATAAAGTGACTTTGAAAAGGAGAGTATTAAAATGCCCAGATTGGTAAAGTAAGCTAGAAAACAACATTATACATTAGAAAGCATAATGAAGTATGTTATTACTAATTAATTTGTAATATGTTTGCTTTAAAATTTTTTAGAATATATAAATTATTACATTTAATGACACAAGTATTCGTTTAACTCTAGTCTGTTGTGGCATTTCACTGGGTGAAATGGGGATTCGGGGCTGAAGGATCACAAATCTTCTAGCTGTTAAAATGAAAATCCCATTCTCTATTAAAATGTGGATCTGAGGAGGAAAAGATGAACCCTGGCAGTGGTCATTTGGAGACGTAGACTATTACAGAATGCTGGGGGGAAATTCTTCTGTTTGACTCATTCTGAGTACCCAGAATCTCTAATTAGGGTGCCCCCTTCCTCCCCATGAGTCTGGCCTACTGCACTGTCAAAGTGAAGCATTTGGGCTCACTTCCGAGAACACCATCACGTTGAATAGGGTGATATTTCCCCCACACCTCGCTGGAGCACAGTAAAGGTTTTATTCTATGCTCCAATAATTATTGGCAGGAGCATGACGCCTCCCTCTGTCATCACACAGGAAAGAGCACGGGAAGATGATCCCAGGAATGGGCAAGACGGGGTAAAGTAAGGTCACAACTGGCAACAAGCTAACCAGCCAGTCTTTAAACACAAAGTTCGAAAATGTCTACTGGTTTTTAAAACTTATTATTTTTGGCAGGGTTGCATATGTTCTCTGCGCTCATTCCACGAATCTGGCTGATTATTATTCCAATCACCAGAGGAAGAGAGAGTCACATTAATTTGTAGTAATTAATAGCACTGATGCATTTGACAGCGCATGTTAACAAGCCTCTTTGATTGTTTGGATCTCTAACTGCGGCCCTTCTTGTTTGCATCACCTCCAAGGAATTCATAATATCAAAGCTTAACGGTATCTGATACTTGTCAAAATGCAATTTATAAAAGTTTAATTCTTTTATTGATTTAGTTTGGTTTTGATGCCTGCAGAGTCAGCTCCCTTGACAGAACTTAGCGGATTCAAATGCTTGTCACCAGCTCGGCCTTCTTTTTGCAGGGAACAATTGCCATAGGCCAAGCCAACAGGCATGGTTTAATTGCCATTAATTAAAAGCATAAATCTCTTTTTTCTTCAGTTGCTCTGCTCTTAAAGGGGGCTGCACATAGCTCTCTTTTCCTGTGTTTGTCAGAACACCTTCTGGCAGGCAAGTTAACCCATTCCATCTTTCTAAGCACTTTCTGGGATCATCTTTTGAAGCATTGCTCTTATGATCTGATGTGAAATGCATGCGGTTCGGTGATATTTAACAAACTGGATTTCTTCTTTATTGCAGTATAATGAGGTCAAATGAATCCCTCCATGGGTTGTATACATGCTTAAATGGTTTTTGCATCAAATTCTTTTTGACAGCAAATAAACCAGAAGCCAAACAAAACATCAGCTACTTAAAATTAGAAGGGAGGGGGGAATGGATGAGAATGAGCTTTTAAAACAAAAACACATGCACGCTTTTTAAAACATTAGGCGCGAGTAACCTTCTAACAAAATAAATCTGCCTGGTCATTTTCAGATTGCAAGCAATTAGTGAGATTCTTGGGATAAAGGGGAATGCTGAGCTTAACAGAGCCCAAATGATTATACAGTAAATATTATTCCAGCTCCGTTTACCTTCTAGTATTATCATTAAGTCTATTTCATTTAGAAGGGACCTGGTGATGTTGTGAGCAAGGTAAAAATAATGAGGAGAACTCATCGCTCACTTTGATGGGGCAAGGTAAAGAGAGTGGGTGAAGTGGGTAGGTTCTTTTCATTATTTTTTTACTTGCCCACAATTATCCTATGAAATGATTATCCACCAGGCTTTGCTATTCAATGGCGGTGTCAAAACAAATCGGTTTCCCCTGGCTGCCAAGCGCCTTCTCTTTCCCCCAGACCTGCCGCCGTTCGGGGAAGTGTCGCTGTAAGCAGATTATTGCTTTAAAGCATTTACACATATTAGTTTTGCTGCATCTGCCTGCTTTAGCAGGATTGCCGAGCCACGGAAGTCCTCCTCGC